>OZ020312.1:26366102-26580930 GCA_963971305.1 Arcuatula senhousia
AAGTGTTTGCCCCTGCACAGAATTTAAAAAATTAATCTCTGACAGACTCAATTATATAATTTGTCGAAACTCATAGCTGAAACATATATAACGAAAAATTATTTTATCCTGTAAAGAAATGTAAGCATTGCTCAGTACGTATCTTTCTTCTTTAAAGAAGAAAGAAATGCATGCAAACCAAACCCATGCAAAAACGAAGGTACCTGTCAAGACAAAGACGGAAGCCCAAGCTGCACATGCGTGAACGGATACACCGGCTGGAGATGTCAAAGTAAGATAAGTTTTTTTTGCAAAGCCTTTGATGCTTTTTTCAATAATTGCAACATTTACGAGAAAAATGCCAGAAACTCGAAGAAAAAATTTGATTGAAAAAAATGATCTACATTGTAAATTTATTTATGACGTTTTACAGGTAATAGAAGTTGTAATATTTAACACTATCACTCTTAAAATTAAGCTTGGTTTTAAACCTTTATTTAAATTGTGAATAAATTGAGTACTTTGTAAAGGCAAATAGAGTTATTCTTTACCTTTTTTTATACATATTTGGTAAGAATGTAAGGACTTGCATATATCTTTCAAAAATAGTATTTTTTTTAAATGTGTATGTATTTTGGCATTACAGCCTTTGATTCAAACTTTTGGGGTCTTTTTTTTCATCATTTTCACATTTTAAGCAACTATTGGCAACGGAAGCAGTTTTTCCATTGTAGTTAACCTGTTCAATATCAGAGAACAGACTAGTCTTTATTTACCGTAATGTTGGGAAAATCACATGTTTGGTTTCATGGGGAAATATTAAATCAAAATTTTACTTCTTTAGTTTTTAGAATTGATTATTTGTTCAGGTTGTTTAATTACTCCTACATGTATGACAGATGGAAACAAAAGTTAGTTTGATATTACATTATTTCCTTTACCTTCAGTGTTTATTGTTTTAAAAAGCCAAACGGATAAAAACAATTCTTTTTATCAGTGATCTGTGTTGTTTCTTTCCAGTTCACCCAAATCCCTGCCACCCCAACCCATGCAAAAACAATGGTGAATGTTGTAAGGCTGGTAACAGCTTCTCCTGCCAGTGTAAAAATGGATACAGCGGCAAGAAGTGTGAGGGTAAGATAAATTATTAGAAAAAAAAACTCTTTTTTTTCTCATTGGGTTAAAACTCAAACAAAAATGATTGACCGGTACAAATGTACTAGATTTGGAGGTCAAAGGTGTTTGAGTCAAAAACATGTATAATTTTAGTGAAAATCGTATCATAAGAGTTTATGGACAAAACTTGCTTATCATCCGATACTGTGATAAAATTTTCGAAAATAGTGGAATAAATCATTTTTGGAGTGTTAAAAATTCTCTTGATGTTTTAGACAAACTTCGGGCATTTGAAAATACTTTTCAATCCGTAGACAGCTATGACTTTTCCACTTTATATACTAATCTACCTCACAATCTTATCAAAAAGAAATTTGAATATTTAATTAAATGGTGCTTTGACAAATCTAAAAGTGACTACATCTGTTCTAAAGTGTCACAAGTATTTAGTAAATCGTTTTTTAGTAACGAAACCCACAAAGGTTATGTTAATTGGACCGACATAGAAGTTACTACTGCATTAAACTTTCTTTTAGATAATATTTACATCCGGTTCGGTAAACAAATATATCGCCAAGTCATTGGTATTCCAATGGGAACCAATTGTGCTCCACTCATAGCTGATCTGTTTTTATATTGTTACGAATCACAGTTTATGGCCAAGCTACAAAAAGACCCAAACAAAAACCACCTTATCGAAACTTTTAACAATACATATAGGTACTTAGATGACATACTTGCTCTAAACAACCCCACATTCTCAAATTTTATTAATGATATATATCCTAAAGAATTAACCCTAAATAAAGCAAACTCAACCGACAGTAGATGTCCATTTCTAGATTTGGACTTAAGCATTATCAATGGTAGATTACACACTAAAGTATATGATAAACGGGATGACTTTTCATTCCCAATAGTTAATTTTCCGTTTCTTGAAGGAGACGTACCATTAGCTCCAGCTTACGGGGTATACATTTCACAATTAGTCAGGTATGCTCGCATTTGCAGTGATGTGTCTGATTTTAATGATAAAAACCGTTTTATTACAGAAAAATTGCTAAAACAAGGTTACCGTTACCACAAATTAGTCAAATCTTTTACAAAATTTGCACATAAATATGGATATCTCATCGAAAAATTTGATTGTACACGTAGATTTCTGATTGTTAAAGGAATATCTCATCCTGACTTTTATAGCAATGTAGTTTATAAAGCACAAAAATTCAAAAACAACCTTATGGAAATCAAAAACTGGCTTAAAAACCTTTTGAAAAAAGGATACGAATTCAATGTTTTAGTAAAATCTTTGCATTTGGTATGTTTTGGCAGAAATATTGATAGCTTGATAGTAACTTTAAAACGTTAAATTTTCACTTTGTATCCACTACATATTATTTATAAGCACCACAGCGATCAAGTATGTCGGTTCTGTATGGTGATACAACTCTTAATCATTCATTGTTTTGACGTGGGGTGTCGGATTTAGAACTGATGTATTTGATTCTTTTACATCAATCGATAAATGTTTCTTAGCTAGTTGTCAGTAACTTCGAGTGTTCTCAAGAGAGTTCCTCCTTGTCTTGTTGTTTTCGTAAAGTATTTTGTCTTAGGTTCTCTCTTGTTGAATTGAACTTTTGTCGATTGAGTTTTACAGTGTGTTTTATTTGTAGCTTTGTGCAAGCTTATCAATAGGGGGAAGGTTGGATCCAAAAAACTAGTTTAACCCCGCCACATTTTATATGTGCCTGTCCTAAGCCAGGAAACTTTGCCAAAGCCTTTGTTTGTCCTTGTCATTCTATGTTAACTGTTTTATGTCAAGAATTGAGTCTTTCGTTGATGATTTAGGGATTGGTTTTGATACTTTTGTATTGTATTATAAGTCTTGGGCCAATGCAAGACGGTAAGCAGTGACCTATGGTCATGTTGAAGACTGCTTGCTGTTTTCCGTTGTGATTTTTTGAATTGCTGTTTGTTTATATTTATGTTTGTTGTGTCGCGTACACTTATTCCACATCTCATTATCGTATATTAGATGTACATCAGTGAATCGTTAAACAAAGTATTTAAACAGAATTCACATTGTGTTTGAGTTCTTAGTCTGACAGATTACAATGTAAAATAATATGTTTCTTCTTCATTTTGCTTTCAATCTCATGACGTAAACACGTACAAACACATCATAGCATTTGTATTTTTTTTATATTATCCATATGCATAGTATAAGACTATATATGTTTTTTTTCTTTTTAGTTGCTCCAAGCGGAGGATATTAAGCTGTGATTCACGTGGCTTAGACAGATATGTTTTGAAGTGTAAATTAAGTTAATAAATAATATTTTTGTTTTTATTACTTTTTTTGGAAACCGGACCCTGATATTATTGCATGTATTTCACTTTATTGACTAAATTGCATAGAACAAGACAAAAGGTTGTTAAGTTGATCATTCTGGGTTTTTTTTCTTTGTCATTTTGATTATATTATATTCAATCTTTTGTTTTCCGAGACTGAATGCAAGTTGCTTCGCTTTCGTTTTCTTTTTTCATTTTTCATGATTTTATTCTTTCCCTAATTATTGCTTTGGCTCCAACGTTGGTACACCTGTACATGCATATCTCATCTTTCTTGCCTTTGACATTCCTTTCATGATGTATTGTGTCAGTTCGAAACATCTTCATCAAAGGGTTGATAGTAATCACAACTATCATTGATTGATTTTAAGATTTGTCCAATATTTATACGAAAGACGTAATTTGGTTTTTACATCGAGCTGTTGCAAATTTTGATGTTCTAAAACTCAAGAATATCGTGCCCCATGTGAGTCGAGTTCTTTCTTTGCTGCGACTATGAAATTGTTTGCAAATAATGTTGTTGTGTACATGAATATCACGAAGGATATGACTAATCTGGCATACGTGCAACAGATGTCTAGGGTTGCGTACATTCCAAATTTAGATAATTTAAATAATTTGTTCATGTTCTACCAAACTTTCCTTTCATCCTTACAAGCTGTGAACTGAAGATAAAAAAAGAGAAAAACGTTTTACAAGATTTGTGATATGTTCATCACCATATGTGAACAGTAAATCGCACTTAATCTCATGATTTTTGTCCTGATGATGACTGAAAGACCGCCAACAGGACACAAAGCAAACAACAATCATGTCATGACTCAAAATGTCATTTATGTGACTATAGGACCCTCTGATTACAATGGAAAATAAAGAGAGCCATAAAACCTGGTTACATGTAAGCTCACAATTACTTTTGAAATGTCTGTTCAAAGTCTGTCTGGTCCATTGTGATCAATTATTTGTTAGGTTTAGCGTTCTTATTCTATATCCAATCGCACGAAGTGGTGAGGTATTATGTTAGACTCTCAGTTTCACCCGGTGTCTGTCCGTCAGTATGTCTGTCTGTCTGCCCCCCCCCCCCCCCGAATGTTTCCAGATGATAATTTGAAAACGCGTGAAAGGATTTGAACCGATATTTTGCACCGCTGTTGAGTACAATAAATAAAGACCAAGTTCAATTTTCAGGATGTTCGAAACAATATTATTTGAGATACATGAAATTAAATGCATGTTGAAATTTTCTGATCCAAGAAATATAACTCAATCTTGTTTTGGGGTTTCTTCGTGTTGTTCTCTTTCGTGTTTACTGATTTTGTCGTTGTCCATTCAGACTTTTGACATTTGATTGCACAATTAATTCTTAAGCTATGACAGGCTAAACTTAAGTACGTTATATACTGAGCTACAATGAAAACGCTACACTAATATTTACATAAATATTTTTTTGTATAGACAACATTACTAAAACAACTGGTATTTTCAAATCTTCTGAACAATAGCAACAAATTGATGCAAGCGTTTAAATCTAATGTTTATTCTTTTCTGTACAACGGTTCACAAAGTTTTTCAGTCAAATCTGAATTTCCCACAGTCAAAAGCGAACGTGACCACCATCTTCTGCAACGCATGCGCGACAACTTCGTGGCATTGATCGGATAAAACGACGAATTGGTTCTTGTGGAAGCCGTTGAAGCGTGACCGACGGTTGTTTGCGTCTCCTTACAGCTTGTTTAAGTTGTCTTTTTAGACGTGATCTGATGTTTACTGAACCCGTCTGATAATGTTGTTTGGGGTCAAGCGAGTAATTGTCTATTGTGCTGTGCATAATTCATTCGATGAGCAATTTCAAGCTAAGATATCCTTCCTTGGATCATTGCCAAAATCTCATGTCGCTGGTTGTCTGAAAACCTTTGCATTATCAAAATTTGTGTTGAAAAGAACTTGAAAATTGAGGATGGGATTTTTGTTACCGTAAGTTAAGATTAACAAACGGACTTTTATTGAAGCTATTCATGCATGTCTGCATGTCGAAACAAAAATTTCGTGCCTTTGTATGGGGTGACTGTAGGAAAGAAAGTTTAAAAAATCACTGAACCATGAATGTATCGATTGGTTACTTATTAGTAAAAAAACACATCTATCTTTTCCAATTTATGAAACTTTAGCATAGACCAAAAATTTAAGTGTTGCGTTTTTAATGTCACTCAGTATATGTAAGAGTTTCAATGTGCAAAAATACTTTACGTATTTGCCTTTGCATATTATCTTTTTGGTCAAGTAAAAACCTTTGGAATATTTCTGTTTTTTTTTGTAAACAATGATAGGCTTAGCTCAAAATATTTTTAACATTCAGAATCCTGCTCCATAATGTTCCAGTGCTTGCTTAATGTATTAATATTCTTTGTAATTGTTTAACTGCAGGATTTGATTTAGTTACAAAAACAAGGTTTTGTCATTTTTCTAGATTTTCTTACAAAAGCCAGGGACGTTGAAGTTTTAAGTACCACTTTTTATAAGAATCATGCAATAAGCGATCCATGGGTGGAAAGTCTACACCAATTTATTTTTGATATGTTACTCCTACTAGCACCCTGCTTTGGTCTTTTGTGCTCTTTTTTCCAAACTAGCCCTGGTCCTGCGAGAAAAAAAATATATAGAATGCATTGGAAAATGTAAGAAAGGGAGATAACTCTTAAAATTGTCAATAATTTCAATAGAAATCATTGTAACAAACTGGCAAGATTACTCCCAGGACCAGACAGCTATGAGCTAATTGTTATTTATTTCTTATTTTATATACATTAAACTATCTTTTGTAAAAAAAAAACCACTGTAGCCTTTTTATCGATGAATCAGTTTTCTTCAATTTTGCATGATTCTTCGGTGGACTATTACTTAATAGTTTGTAAACTCCCGGTGCGCGGGAAAATTGACTGGGTATGATTCCTTCAACCAGAAGTAATATAAGCTGGTCTCAAGTCCGTACCCAATAGTACAGGATTCAAAAATTAACAATTGTTTATTGAAAATATGAATATTTTCAGTATTCCCAGATATGAGATGTTTTGATAAGGGCCCTATTTGGCCCCCTAATTTTGGAAAATTAATATCCTAAGTAAATAATAGAAATTTCATTTCAAGTTTCAAGTTGGATGGTTGAACTTTCTGACTATGGGTATGGGCCAAAAGTAAGGAAATTTGAGAAAAATGTAAATCTTTAAACTTATTTTGTTATTTTCAAAGGCCTGAGCCAACGTAGACCATGCTTTATTAAACTGATTTATACATAATTGATAGCAAAATTAAGATTTTATGGACAAACAACCTGGTCTACGTAGGTGCAGACTTCTAAAAATTAAAAATATTATCAAAAATTTGTCTATTTTTAGGAAACTTCACAGAAATCACGCAAACGACTATGTTTTGACACAAAATTTGCAGTCAATATCATATCATATCCTTAAAACTTTAGTTAACCAAGTTTCTGTATTCATTTGACTCACTAAATAACAACAGAAGTTTTCTCTAGGCCAATGTTCTATTTTTAATCCAAACAGGGGGCCAAATATGGGCCTTATCATACCTTGTCCACAGTAACTTTTAAAAATTTAGGACTTCAGACATATTTCATTGACACCATATTTTTTCTCGATCACTACAGGTGCGTCTATCAAAACAAAATGACAGGAGCAGGGGAACTGTCATTCTCAATTTCGCAAAACAAGAAAAAAAAGCGGGGCATGTCAACCAAAATAATACCTTGAATAATTCAGCAGATATATTTCATACCCTACAGTCATTGCATTAACCTTATCCGGCTAAGTAAACAAATTTATTATTATTTTCTCTCGATCTTTTGCATTCGAAAATTAAAGTATAATTTCTTATAAGCTGTCTTTGGTGACATGCAAAACAATCGTCTTTTTGTTTACCAGTTATGGTTTTTAAATAAAAAAAAAAACACTTCTTTGTTCCGTTTGCAGATGCGTCTCTTTTTTTTAATCATGCAAAATCTTGCATTTCTTGCTGTAATTTAAAAATCACGAGTTCTTGCTTTAATTAAAGTATGAGGTACCATAAATTTAAGAAAGTGACTATCTGCAGGAGTGTTGAGAGGTACTGAATTGGGCTTACTGAACGTCTTAATGAGTTGGGTTGTTGGTGAGCGGTTGTTCAGGCCGCGGCATTCTGAAGGATGACCAAGGGCTGATTGTTGGTACAGGACCCATCTGGTGCAGCCCGAGGTCCTCGTCTAACAAAGCAAAGAAGGGCATCAGACTTTTATTTCAAAATACAATATTCAAATGATTAATAGTTATTAGTATTGGAACTATATAAACCCGCTTAGCTCAAGTAACTTTTTTTCAAACCTTACCTTTCAAATTAAAATACAAAGCTAAATAAACTTTAAAATGTTTATATAAGAATGTTTCGCGAAGTTTTACTGTATAAAAAATATTTAAGTATGAATATTATATATATTTACCTAACACAACAAAATTGGAGACCAGACTGGCAAACACAGTCAAAACTCAGTATTTGGGACGTTTTCAAAAAATGTCAACTTTTTAACATGGCAAAACAAAAAATGCAATGTTGATGAATTATCCTTTTAATTTGAACTACATTTTCTTCAACCTTTATAGTGACAGAATACAAAATATGCAACCTTAAATCCAAGTGTAATGTGGATAAAAATTTACACAACTTGGAACATGGGTTACGAAAAAGTCCACTTCGCAACAATATTTTAAGATATTATTTTTTTAACAATTTGCATCTTAAATAAAATTTCTTGACATTATATGTAAAATTCAGCACAACGCATGCAATACGACTGTTAAATGTGAAAATTTTAGTGCAAAAAATAAACTAAAACAATTATTCAAAGGCGTGATTTTTGAAATGTTAAGAAAAATGTAACTTTAGACTGAAAGCAATTTGAGGCATATAGTTTTAATATAGTTCTAATAAAGTTAAATGATTCTTCAAATCAATCTATAAAGGACCAATGAAAAAAGATATGCTTTTAAATAATAGTTTTTCGATATAATTTTAAAAAGTGAGGCACGTTGCATAGTGGACATACGTATGTTGTGAAGTGGACATTATTTCACAAACTTCAGTTTTTTTTAGACTTCGAGGCGCTCTGTAAATTGTTTGGTTCATTTAAACGATTACAATATTGATTAGAATAGGCTGTGAAATACATTATTATGTGCTGCTTATGATCTTTTTCTGTGAAATTCAAGTTTTTGTGCCAATTGTCCACTTCGCAACGCACTGTCCCCTATGCAACGAAATGTGTCCACTGTGCAACGATATTTGTCCACTTCGCAACGAAACGTTTCACAGTGGACCGTTGCAAAGTGGACATATTTAAACATAAGTCAACTTTTTGTTTTATTTGAATGCCATACTAATATTTTTTTTCTTAATTTGGTCAGATCATTTGGTTTTCTTTATAAATATCGAAGAATTTGGTGCCTTTCTACTCAAATTTTTCCAAAAAAATCCCGTTGCGAAGTGGACAAAACCAAAAATATTATAGTGAAAGGTCACACTAACTGCCTTCAAACATACACAAAAACAGCATCCTCGGATATGTTTTTGCCGCCATATAAATTTTATTGGCGATAACGAAAAATAAAAATATTAAAATCAAGATACATGAAAGATTTGATTTTCATCAATTATTGTTGTTGTTGCGAGGACATGTTTTTCATGGACACACACTAAATTGCTTATAACGACGTTTAAGGAGAGACTAGCTTAAAGTAAAGACGTTTGTTTTAAACTATGAATGTAAGTCAGCATATATCCAACATTAAATACTTTAAAAATTGATCAAAACTGGTTGGAATTATAAAGAGATGACTGAAATTATTCATATGGACACGATCTTGGAGGATATTTTGTGTCATTTTGTTTCAATTTTTTAGATTTTCTGATTACATATTGAACTTTACCTTATTGCTTTCCCAATTTAAAAGTACAACGAAAACAATGACACTTAAAAATATACGCAATATCTAATTTTAACATCACTGTACATCGTGGACACAAAATTGGACATTTTTTGAAATCCGCCC
This sequence comes from Arcuatula senhousia, assembly GCA_963971305.1. Lineage (NCBI taxonomy): Eukaryota > Metazoa > Mollusca > Bivalvia > Mytilida > Mytilidae > Arcuatula > Arcuatula senhousia. The sequence goes on from OZ020312.1 coordinate 26,375,645, forward strand.
ATTTATCATGTTTATAGAAATATGTCGCACTGCTGAATCATACAAAGGCAATGTGTATTTGACTTTGCCATAGCCAAATTTGGACATTAGATTCACGTTCTTTCAAAATAGAAACCAAGATATATTGCATAAAGAGGCAACCAAAGAGAACGAAAGTGTTCGCAATTAATTGATATCTTACCTATAAATTGAAATTAGAATATAATAGAAGTTCCTTTAAAATCAAGATTCCGAAATTGGTTGTAAGTTATTATTTCAAAAGCTGTATCAAGTAATTATACTTTCATTCAAGGTGAAGTATAATCATAAGTGTGGTTTTTGGGGTTTTTTTTGTGTAATGTTTCCCAAGCAATAGAACACACATGAGAAATTATAAAAATACTAATGATATCACTTTTGCACTCGAGGTTATGATGTAGCATCATTATGATAGGGTCGTGATCTTTTGGACATTTGCTTCAATCCTAATTAACAATCGCTATGTACAAACTAGCTGAGCTAGAATCGATACCAAAAGTTTGAACTATATTTTTGTAACTTTATGTGAAACATATATATATTCAGCATCCTCACCTTAACAGGTTTAACCTGCACCATATTAAAGCCTAATCTATATATTTTGCTTTGTAATTTCTGAATTGAAGTTTCTCTCTACAGAAATGAAAAGTTTTAATTCTGCAATTTTCTCTATTAGTGTTTATATACTAGTATGTCTGATTACATCAGTCTCGATAAACCCAGCTTGTTCTATCTAAGTATTGAAAAGTTTCTGTAGGTGTTGTATAAGTTTTAGTTGAGTTTTATAAATCAGTATCCAATCATGTGATTTGATCATCAGATAATTCATAAGTGATATTGAGATATGTGTGGGCTTTGTTGGTTTCAAGCTATTGAGCAATCTCCGAGAACAGCTTTTGAATCAAAATAATGGGCAGCACGCAACCAAAAGAAAACGTTATAAAACATGCATGTGTTCGAATATAGAAGCTATATTTGAAAATTTGCAAATAAGACAAACATAAAATGAATATATAAAAAATTATTAAAAATGAAAACTACAATATAGGGTCACAAATATAAGAATATATATTACATGGTTTATATATCATATTTAGTATATGTGGGGAAAAAAAATGTTGTATATATTTTATATTTCTTAGAATAAAATATTGTTAGTAAGTGATATGCTCAAGTAATAAATTTTCTATGCTAGGCATTTATAAAGTTAAAACATTTAGTCAAACTAAGGACTGAAATACTTTCATTTCAATTTAAATCCTCTTGGTCATGGCAGTAAAGATGGTAGGCAGCATTTAAACCAGATTCCATGGCTCCATGTACCCAGCCATGGGTAAAGGATACAGCTTCACCTGCTAGGTAAACTGGGTGATCTGGTGTCATGAGGGTTTGCATCGCGTCGTTGTATTGGGACGGAAGCAGACAAACAAAGGCTCCTTGGGATGATTCATCACTGAACCAAGCTTGGACCATTCCTACTTCAAATTCTGTTTTAATTTCTGGATGGAACTTGGATATTTGACTGACTGCACTGTCAAGGGCACTTTCAGGCGACTGGGATCCAAAAATTAGCGCATCCTGTCCCCAAGTATAAGAAACAAGTATTCCTCTTCCATTTGGAGCTGGTGGGTCGTTTGGACTTGGATAATGAAGTTGACCAATTGGCATATCCGTTCTAGTGAACCCACCTTGTCCGAGCTCTGTTTCCCAAAATCGACTTTTACACTGTATCACAACCTTTGTCGATGCTTGGTAATGAACGGCTCTGATAGCTCTCCTGTAATTAACTCCTATATCAAGATCGATTTGCCTTAAAATGGTCAGCGGGACAGTTAAGATAGCTGCATCTCCTACAAAAGTCATGTCATTACCGGTAACCTTATTGTGACCAATGACCTCTACTGTACCATCATTCTGTCTTTGCACTGATTTTACTTTTATTCCAAAGGTAATATTGTTAGCAAGATGAATAGTTTCACCATTCACTCCGGCCTGCTGCTGAATAAAATGTTTTGCAATCGTATCCATGCCCTCTACGGGTGTTTCAAGATCATCTTGCCACCAATGCCCTAGTTCGTCTCTTAAATATTCAACTAAGCTTTGGTCTAGAGTCGGATTGTAGGTGCATAACTTGAAAAAAGAATAAATGCAAAATACTTAGTAGGTCTATACTTTAAATTAAAGGCAGCCATCCTAAAACATGTAAAAACACTATAAGAGTCCGAAGTTAAAACAAAAAACGATTGAAATTCAAAGTGATTCGGGGTTATGAGCATAATCCATAAGCTTAAGATTTTTTTTCCAAATTAAATTTTCATAATTGAAAAATTAAAACTAGAAAAACTGTGAGCCGCAGCTCACAAATAAATACCTCCCATCCTCCCAAAAAATTAATCAGATAAAATTTAGAATAAGAGATGCACATCTACATTATGTCACAAAGATTGTGTGTAGGTTTCATGAAAATCCATCAAGGGGTTTAGGAGGAGTTGCAGATAAGAGATGGGCACCCCCATGTAGTCGAATGGTGAGTCCATGTATTGCTATGGGAAACCCCAAAATCATGCTGATCAAACTTTCAAATAGTAGGTGCACATCTATATTATGTTACAAAGATTGTGTAAAAGTTTCATGACAATCCATCGAGGGGTTTAGGATGAGTTGTGGATAAGAGATGGGTACCCCCATGTAGTCGAATGGCTAAGTCCATGTTTTGCTATGGGAAATCCAAAAATCATTCTGATCAAATTTTAAAATAGTAGATGCACATCTACATTTTGTCACAACAATTGTTTGTAAGTTTCATGAAAATCCATCAAGGGGTTTAGGAGGAGTTGCGGATAAGAGATGGGTAACCCCATGTAGGCGAATGGCTAAGTCAATATTTTGCTATGGGAAACTCCAAAAATCATTCTGATCAAATTTTAAAATAGTACGTGCACATCTACAGTGTGTCACAAAGATTGTGTGTAAATTTCATGAAAATCCACCAAGGGGTTTAGGAGGAGTTGCGGTTAAGAGATGGGTAACCTGAAGTGTAACGGAAGGACGGACGGAAGGACGGACACCCCTATCACTATATACCCCCCCCACTTTTGAAGTTGGGGGGTATAATAAATATACAAAAAGAATAGGGGTCATGGACCTTCCAACGAATTCATGACCTTGAAAAGTTAGTGTCCAAAGTTTTTCAATAGATCTTTATAGGAAAATAGTTATTAAGCATCATTGTGAGCTGGAAACCAATCGGAATTTAGTTATATTTCACAAATGACAAGCCGTATATACTATCTTTTGAGAGAGAAAAAAACATGAAAAAACTTAGGGTCACAAGCTTTCTTTTTCTATATCTTTTAAAAATCTAATTTTGTTTGTTTGTTTCTTGGGAATAATTCATCAAGTAATCAAGTACACTTGTTCATGTACCTCAAAACCTTTAATGGCGATATCTGGCCATGGACGATATATTGCATTGGTATCACCTAGGTTTGTCCTCAAAAATTCGAGAACAGAGAGTTTGCTCCATCTCCCGACCCAGACTTCCCAGCCATTTTGATTCCCATGCTGGCTAATTAAATCTGACAAGTCATCTTTAACTGGTTGCATTGTCCTGTCGTGTAAATCCACTAAAATATGCAAAGACAATTATCATGTTTATATGATTTCTTGTTAACAATTATTTTACATGTATCTTTTTTTTCCTTTTTCGTTACCATACTTTTCAATAAGTTATAAATTACTTCATATAATACCTAACGAAGTTCGACTAAATTTAGAGTATAGGTCACAAACAAGGTACACATGTACTGTAGTTTCAAATCCAAAGTAGCATTTTGTAAATCTATCCCGGAATCCCCGGAACACCAGAGCTACATATTAGCTCTCGCTTTTGCAATTGCACAAGCTGAACCTAAAAAGAAATTATGTTTCGGCGAAAGCCAACAAATTCATAAACGGCATTATGTATTAGAATTGACAATATATCCGAAAAAAAATTATCGATGTTAAGGGCCAAAAACTGTGCGAAAACCCGTTTTAGGATCATTGCCCTTGAAACGTTCCGGCAAAATGATTTCGTGCCATAAATTTAAAGTTAAATACATATAACATTTAACTTATAATATAACATAAGGTTTTTTTGTGACTGCCACGTGTAGTTCTTCGATTCAAGTTCAAACAAGGTATAATTGAAACTGGATGCAGTTTCGAATGTCTCCCAAACGAAGTCCCTTTCATCTCATGTGAAAAATTTGGGCAGGGTGTTCCCTAAAATACAAGTTTTACAGAAATCCAAAGGGGTAAGCAAAATCCTGGAAATGCCTTTAAATGCATTTTTAGAACCTCATGGAAAAAAAATTTGGCAGGGGTTTCCCTATTTTCACAAGGTATTTATCTCTCTCATATAAAATGATTTGTCTTATTATAAGAAGTTATAATATATAGTTATAGGGTGGGGGATTTCAATGGTTTTCAGAAAAATTAGTATTTTATCATTTGAGGGGGTGGGGCATGACCCGTTCAGAGTCCCCTATGGTACCAAATGATTTGCCTTATCATAAGGAATAATAATATATATGGTTATAGGGTGGGGATCTCAATGGTTTTCAGAATATTTAGTATTTCAATATTTGAGGGGGTGGGGCATGACCCCACTCAAATACCCCTGTGGTACCAAATGGTTTATCTTATCATAAAGAGTAATAATATATATGGTTATTGGGTGGGGATCTCAATGGTTTTCAGAATTTTTAGTATTTTATCATGTGAGGGGGTGGGGCATGATACCATAATACCTTGCCACTACATTTACTTAGATATCAAAGTTAAGAGAGTATTTCAAAGTTTAGATCACATATTATAAAGTTATACCACTTTCCCCATAGACTTCTATAGTAAAATTTTGCAAAACCCCACCCCCTTTTGAGACCCCCAAAATCATTGTTCCCTCCAACATATTGAAACTTTTTTTTCGGGAGGCACATCTAGGAATATGGGCCTATCAAGTCATATGATATCAAACAATTCCGTCTAAGGGTTTCTGAGAAACGGTGCACACAAGTGTTCGAAAAATCGCGCCCGGAAAGAAGAAAAATAATAATAATAATTAAAAAGTCATTTGTTCAGAGAACAAATGTGAGGTCTTTCCCTGTCTTATGTTTTTGTTATGGTATTTTATACAAGTACTAAAGACATTTGAGTCACTTTGTTTATGACAAGATGTTGCCAATTATTGTGATATAGGCTCCAGAATGAAGAGAAGGGGATCTAGAGTCGGAAAAAGTATAGTTGCTAAGGACTTTTATGATGGTTGCTATGGACTAGGGGTTACTTCCGGTTGAAAAAAAATTAACTCTTAACTCAAAAAGTAGTCTTGGTTTAGAATATATATGGTTGCTATGGACTTTTCATTAATGTTACCTTGTTGCTAGGGAATGACCTTGACCTCTGACCTTTGACCTTGGACTCAAATTGTAGCTCTTTATATACTGATTCATTTAAGTGTACATGTTTACTATACTATCTGTTATGGTTTTCAAGTTATTGGCAAAAAACGTGTTTCACGAAACTTGTTTTGGCCGCCATTTTGAAACCGTTCAACCGAATCATGTACTGTTTGGGTTCAAATTGTAGGTAATTTAATCTTGTTTCAAATGAACCCTATGTTTCATTCATCATCTTTTATGGTTTAAAAGTAATAAACAAAAAATCATTTTAAAAATAAGAATCAAGGGCGATAACTCAAAAACGACAAGTTTTACGCTTTCGCACCTGAAACACTTTTTGTAGATTTCGACATGACGAACATTTTTTCCATGTATTGTCCGCTTCAACTTTGTACGGTTTTAGTGTTATTTCATAAAAACTGTTTACGGTGTCAGCCATTTTGAAAATGGCTGCCCGTAACCATTCGACTTTTGTCTTAAATTGAAGGACATATAATGACGGTCACAAAAACCCATATGCTTACTATATTATCTCTGACGGTTTAAAAGTTATAAGCCAAAAACGGATAAGCCAAAACGCGTTAAGGGCCATAACTCGAAAACGGTTTGTCGTACAGTATTCGACCCTTTATATCAAATAAAGGTCTAAATGAGACCAGTATTTTTCCCATTACATGTCTGCTTCAATTTTGTATGGTTTTTGAGCTATACTGCAAACAAGTTGTGACATGACCTCTGACCTTGAGATTTGACCTTTGACTTTGACATTTTTAAATGTAACATAGGTCACCTAGGATGATTGGTGAAGGTCCCAAGTCTCTAGGACTAACCGTTTTGAAGAAAAAAATTTTGACGTGTCGCGACACTTTTCGGGTCAAAAACGCGTAACCAGGAAGTTGATCGAAAAACAATTTTTTGCGTGATGACATGTTGCCAGGAGTCCAGCAACATTTCCCACACTTTAGATTTTTTATACCGGTTACGGTTTAGGAGGAGATCTGTGCACAAGGGTTTTCGGTCTGGGGCAGATAACTCCGTTACTAAAAATAGATCGGTTTCGCAGGGTTACCCAAGTCATTCCCTTATAGTGTCGGTTAATGGTATGAAGTTTCGTAATGTTACGTTAAGTATTTCTTCTTCTTTTTTTGTGGCGGAAAAAAAAAATAATAATGATCATAAGAAATACAGTAAGGTCTTTCCTTCTGTGGAAGGGAAAGACCTTAATAATAAGAAGAAGAATAATAAGAACTGAGCAAAAACATAATGTCTCCAAACTTCGTTTGGGAGACATAATTAATGAATAGTACACGTAACGGGCGGCCAGTCATTTTCAAAATGACGACCTTTGTGAAAAATTGTATGGAATAACATTTAAATCGAACAAAATAGAAGTTGACAATACTAAATAGTTATGTTCGTTTCGTTGCAGTCTAATTTTGTCCATGATTCATATTTGCATTTTTTTCTTTTTAAAAATGAGAAAATGAATAAAACATATTGTTCATTTTAGAGAGACTTAAAAGAAATCACAAGGAGTACATGTGTTCTCTGAACAAATTATCAAAAATCGAACTACATGTACACAACTTTATTTTATATCCATTAATATTGTGTCTGAATAATGAAAGGGATTTTATTTTGACCGTGATAACCAAATGAATAAATGCAATATTCTTACATATTCCCTGAACTTGCGGAACACCATTGGGGATGTTTTTATCCCATCCCGGAAAAAACGCTGTGCTCAAATTACGGTTGTTATTTCTCCATTCTGAAAAAAAAAATAATCACCCTTAAAGAAACTATAACAAGAATTCTAAATTATTGAATTATCTGTAGATTGAAATATTTATTGCTCATGTATAATATTTATTGACGTCGTCTTATAGAAAATACATCTTTTATGAAAATAAAATGAAGGATTTATAACTTAAAAAAATGTTTGAACGATTTAAAAAAATTGTTCTTAATTCGAACCAGAGAATTTTCAAATAGCCCAAAAAACTTTTTAATTATACGATCGAATTTACAAATCTCTGTTTTTGAATCGTACCAACGATTTATATTCTTTTCTAAAAGGCACGTTCATTGTTGAACGTTTATTTTCACGGAGATACGTTATTCAAAAACAGATGTCGGACTTGTTTTGAATCTTGTGTGTTTCTTGTATTTCATCCTTCCTTCCTTAATACATACTCTTAAATATAATGAAACTTATCATATAAATAGAAGCTCTTTCCGTTAGTAAATTAAAACAATATGGTAATTGCAGAAATAATACGCTCCTGGACAAATATAGAATTTCTTTATCTCAGGTGATTACAGATGTTGGTTTGTCATTTTGATGGGGGGTTTGACTAGATTTGACGCACTGAATTCATTAGCACACAACAGGTAAGGGAAACAAGCAGTAATTGCGTACCATGATGGTTACGTCTCTGTTTTTTTTTCAATCAAACAAAAAATAATATTCTATAATACCTTCATTAGTGATTCGTTCCTGTCCCTCCAGACAAATCCAGGCATTAGGATTGTAGTTAACAAAGGGTCTAAGCTGAATTCCAAATGTGTTTATATAGCCATGTGTTAGGTAATGATTTGGAGGAATTCGCATGGCTCCACCTGAAATTTAAAACAAATACGCCATGTATTTAACAAACACTTTCATGACTTTGGTGCCTTTTGATACATTGTTTGAAATAAGAGTTACACATTATTTATTAATCAAACATTTATGACTTAACAAGAGTTAACACTAAAGTATGTCTCGCCTGCCGGCACCATCAGAAACAATTATTCTTATTTACTTCCACTATATTTTGAATTTACATGGAATTTCAGTTTCTGAGATCAAAAGATGTTTATAGAACTTAAACATTCATACATTGCAAAAATATGCAATAAAAATAATCAAAGTCACTCAACTGGAAAATTAAGGAAAAGGTCAAAAGATGAGGATGTAAATGTGCTAAGCTAATACTGGGGCATAAGCATACCAAGTTTCATCAACCTAAGACTAATAGTTCTTGAGATATGGAGGTGGTCGCAAAACTTTTCCATAGCTATAATATGTATTGAAAATTGTCAAAGTCACTCAACCGGAAAATCAAGGTCAAGGTCAAAAGATAGGGATGCAACTTTGCTAAGGTACTGCTTGGGCATACGCATACCAAGTTTCATCAACCTAGGACCTATAGTTCTTGAGATATGGAGGTGCTCGCAAAACTTTTCCATTGCTATTATTGTCAAAGTCACTCAACCGGAAAATCAAGGTCAAGGTCAAAAGTTGGGGATGCAACTGTGCTAAGCTACTACAAGGGCATATGGATACCAAGTTTAATCAACCTAGGACTTATAGTTCTTGAGATATGGAGGTGCTCATACAACTTTTCCAAAAAGTTAACGCCGCTGTCGTCGCCGCCGCCGCCGCCGCCGGTAAAGTAACACCAATGTCCCGCTCTGCTTCGCAGGCGAGACAAAAATGATAAAATGATTTTATATTCTACTGACAAAAAATGTCATTATATTACTTACAGTATATTTAAGCCAACTAATTTGCAAGGTAAAAAATATCACATAGTATAGAGCATATAGCGTAGAAATTATGCAATTATCTTTGTCACTTTTATTTTAATTGAATCTTTTTTTCATACTAACTACATATATATTGTTTTAGCAAACGTGCGTCAGCGTTAAAAAAATCTACAAAAAACTGATATACTGGCACATACTGGCACCAGTTTTTAAAAGTTTTCGATAGGTTCTTGGTTAACGATTTACCAAGGTCAAACAAACTACCCACAAAGCACGATAATTTTATACTTATCTGTAGACATTTTACTAAAAGCCGAAAACAAAATCGAAACGGAACCGAAATTGAAATTGACTGTGAAAGAAACATATTTTTGTAAACTTTAAGTGTTCATATAACCTTTCTTTAACGCATAATTTCTCAACGCGTTTGCATACCAACCTTCTTATTCGATATTCATATTGAGGAAGAAATTTTCTATTACAGTATATATTCGGAAGGATAAAGGTATTCTCTTGCAGTTGACTTGATATAATGTTTCATTGGACGTTCCAGTTCTATATAGCAACCAGCTGTATATCAATACATTGCTTGGTTACGTACCAGCCTTCTTATTCGATATTTGTGTTGAGGTAGAGATGTTCTATTACAGTAAGTATTCGGATGGAAAACACTATTCTCTTGCAGTTGACTTTATTTTATGTTTCATTAGACATTCTAATTTTATATAACAATCTGTATCTAAATACATCGCTTGGTTAGACAAAGAAACCGTCAATTAATTGTTGATTTTACAGCATTCCCTAATGCCAACCAAAGTTCTCTCATTTTTTTTTCATTACTCATCGGATATAAAAAACGTTCTTGATACACAAAGTGAAATGTCCGTCATTTGCTGATTACAACCCTGTACAGCGAAATCCTTATAACTAAGGATTCCAAACATCTACAGAAAGACGAGTTTGGTTTAGAGAAGTTTTCATAAAATTCAACCTACAAATGTACATGTATGAAAAAATGTTAATATCCTTAAAATGCCGACGAGAAACCAAAAACAAATTTAACTAAAATATTTTGTATTTGAACATTTGTTTTTCATTCATAAGACAGTGCCAAGCATTTACCATCAAAAGCTTTCCAAACTTGAACAAACAGAGAAAATTGTTGCCCAAAAAACAACAATTTTGAATTTGAAATTATCACTAATCTTAAGAAAAACGAAGAAAACGCCGATATTTTGCATATTTTACGAAGTTGAAATTATATTATAAGTGTAGAATATAGGTCACAGGACAAGTTTATTAATGTTGCAAACCGGAAGTAGCATTTTGTAAATCAATCCCAGAATCCCCCGAAGGCTAGCTTTAGCTGTGTTTTCGCATAGAAAATTAAATTTTCAAACGATTTTTTTCAAGTTTTTGTGCGAAATTGAAAGTTTATTCAAAACGTTGGTCAGTGACCTACAAAAAAACACCATAACAACGGATTCCAATATGGCGACGTGTTTACATGACGGCAGATTAAAACATTACTAAATGACGTCCCCTATAACAACATGACACAATGTCAACGTAAGCAATATATGGGAATGTTAACATACGAACAAGAATGCACCATGATCAAAAATAAGCCTTGAACTGATTTAGCTAAGCTCATCCTGTGACAAAACAAAATCTAAAAATGGAAAGAAAGGGTCCTACCTCAGATGCTGAGGTGTATCCTTGGAAGTTCCTCAAACACTTATGCCGTTATTTTCCACCAGGTTTCTAAATCGATCTCCTGACGTCAGTACGGAGAATTAACTACTGACACCGAAAATCTTCAAAACCTGGCTGAATGAATGTTGACATTTCTTTTCCAATATACTGCCCACATTCATCTTGCTGAACATACTGACGATCTCCTGACGACAGTACGGAGAATTAACTACTGACACCGAAAATCTTCAAAACCTGACTGAATGAATGTTGACATTTCTTTTCCAATATACTGCCCACATTCATCTTGCTGAACATACTGACATTTTGTTTGTTGTCTACTAAAGCGCAAAATTCTCTGACAGGGAAATGACGTCACGAAGAAGTTAAATCGTCTCCGCTTAGTGTTGTCCACAAATATTTGGACGGTATTTACACAAATTAATTTTAAGCATAATTATTGATCCAAGGTATTTTTTTAACAAGAATGCAAATGCCATGTTTGTCCGAGATTATTAAAATCTTAGAATAAAAGAAGTGGATTTTAATCATTGACTTTATTCAATTTTTTATTTTTTTTTTCTTATGACTTCGTCCGATTTTAGGCTTAAGCCTACGCCATATTAGTCTTTTTAGTTTTTTAGTTTGTCTTGCACTCGGAATCAGCTTAAAACTTTAACAAAAATTGTGTTTAAGTAATACAAGTGTTTAAGCAAAATATTGATCTAGTTCCGCGTGCAAGGCAATACTAGTCTTCCGGGAAGGATACATATTTTGTGATAGAATTTACCTTATCTTATTTTTCACTTTAATGATTGTCTTTAAAGGGGTCTTATCGCAACCCATCCTTTAAGGTGCAAAAACAACATTATGTATCTACATGAAACTTTATAAAATGTATTCAGTAACGAACAAATTGATAAATTGACAAAAAGAAGGACAAAACAACACAACATTAATCGTGTATAACTCGAGTCCACTCACATCTCGAAAATACACTATAATTTGTGAAGACTTTTAACAAAACTCTGTGACTTTATCGTCCCAATCGTCAACTTTCCCTTCTTTTTTGTATTTTTTGTCCGCTCATGCTGACTGAGTTTACATATTACAACTGATTCGTTATTTCAGACCTTCAGACTAGAATATACCTTGATTTTCATGAATGAACGTAACGTCATACCAAAAATGGCATATACACGTATACCTTTACCACCCGTTATGTTTACTCCTTGATTCTTTTATTCACTGAATTTTATGGACGACACAATGTTTGCATAGACAAATACGCAATCTCTATCACTCAGATGAGTACAGATGTTTGCTTGTTATAGCTATAGGACTGGTGTTGTTTTGTCCCCCTCTACCGGTTTCGACACGCTGATTTTATTGCTACATGTAACGCAGGACAAGTTGTTGCAACAAGCAGGAAATGCTTACCATTCTTGTTTCTTTATGCAATTTTTGTTCGTGTTAATTGGTTTTGTCTTTGCACTTTCGGACTTTTGACAATTCAAATGCCCGTTGGTACTTTTCTGCTTCCTTCTTAAGCAAACATATTTTTTTCAATTTGACGAAAGAATGACGCAAACATAATGTTTGTCTAACAAAGAAGTACAAATGTATGTAATTTATTAGCAAAACCCATAGGCATTTTATGTTTGACCCAAAACAATTTTGAAAAGTAATGAATATTTCATATAAGACATTAAAAACATGGCATGATTATTGCATAATTGCGTTGTATTTGAAATCGATATATTTGATTTTTTACATCAGTCGATAGAAATGTTGTTACTTAGCTAGCTGTCAGTAACTTCAAGTGTTCGAAAGAGAATTCCTCCACGTCCCTTTTTTTATTTTTGTTGTGCTTATGCCTCGGGTTCACTTTTGTTAAATTGAACTTCTATCGATTTGATTTTGACTGTGCTTTATTTAGTGCTTGGTTGGAGATGGTCAATAGGAAGAATGTTTGGGCAAAAGATCTAATTAGATATGTGCCTGCGCTAAGCTTACTAAGCTTTTGTTTGTTGTTTTCATGTTGTTGGTTTTTTTTTGTTTGTTCGTCTTTTAAGAAAGGTATCTTTTTGGACTATTGCAGAACTAGATTTATTTATATAGATGTAAAAATAGTCAAAAACTAATCACAAAATTGCGGGCAGTGCCTACTGGCCTCGTTGTAGGCTGACTGCATTTGTTTTATTTCCACTTGGTTTTAGTGGCTCTGCGCATGCACTTATTTCATACATGTATCTCATTTTTACTATTTTTTGATGGGTGAAGGTATTTCTTACCTTCTGCGTGTAATCCATCTGCCAATCCGTTTCTGAGCGTCTTGGTTCGTCCCCCTACTCTACTTTGAAGTTCTAGAATCTTGGTCTGCGTAAACAACAAGAAAGTAAGTTTTAAGTAATACAAGTTAATAATTGGATTAGCAAATAAGACTTCTCAGTCATACCTCAGTGTCATAGTATAATCGGAGAAGCGACGTACGTATCAACGTATCGTTAAGTTGCCCTAAGAAGTCTAAAAACGACATAATCATTACCTCCCTTATGCCAGGTGTCTTAATTGATCCGCACTAGATTTGAACATGTATTATAATCTATAAGAAATTAACAAATTAAAAATACATCTTATAATTTAGCGATTACTTCGTTTAAACCTGTGTTTTAAAAATATTTACCCAGGCTTCCCATCTTTTATTCTGGATTTTTTTTATATTAATTTTTAAAATTTTTCCACTGTTTTAATGAATAAAATTTATTGAAGAGTAACTAACTTTATTGCGGATTGTGCGTTCATCTGCTAGTTTGTCAAAGATATATTTATTACCTTTTTGTTGGAATTTAGTATCAAAAACCCCACGTATAGTAAACTGGATTTTAAGTACTGAACATTTTTGTAGAAGAGGGTTTTTTTTTACAAAAAATAAGTTAAACAGTAGCTACATGTCATTTGTAGATAATTGTCTGTTACACTGTCCAAATAACCTTCCTATGCATCACAGTGGAATTTAAATAAAATCTTGCATGAATTTAATAAAATCTTAAGCACCGTACATTTAAGAGAGCGATCATTCGATTTTTATGGGGCTAATGGGGTTATTGATATGTTTTTCATCCAGCCTAAATATTATCTGAACAATCAAAGCCTTGATGTTTTGCGAGCTAATTTTGAATTTTAAAATCAAATGAAAATTTTACAGCAAAAAAGACCATACTGCCCTTTTTAATATCGAAGCGTTGTCCTGCATTTTTATTTTCTGATTGTTTGTTGTTGGCATACTGCTTTTTTATTTCAAATTTTACCATAGCTCCACCCTCCAAAACAAATTAATGGTCGCTCCTTATGTTACATGTGGTTTATTTCTACCTCAGGCACATTTTTGACTCATCTAAAACAAATTTCAAATTTTGTATTCAATTTGACATTTTTATGCCCCGCTTCGAAGAAGAGGAGGGTATACTATTTTAACTGTTATTCCTAGATTGCTGATATTTGGAAACAAGCTTGTTATGGCATGGTGTATTGTGTATACGTTTTTGGATTTATCGGACATTTAATTCCTGTTTATCGAAGACTTTAATATTTTTCGTCACACAAAATTAATTCTGCCCCGCTTTTCATTTGCATATAACTTGGCTTGGCAACTATTATTCCTAGGTTGCTGATATTTGGAGACAAGCTTGATATGGATATGATGTATTGTGGGATACTTTTTTGATCCATCGGACTTCTTAATTAATTGCAGTTGGAGTCGACATATGTGTTGTACATAGTGTCATGTTCATTTACTCCATATCCTTTCATCAATTATTCTACTTCCTGTTAACCGAAAACTAAAACAAACTAGAGGCTCCCAGGAGCCTGAATCGCTCACCTGATCTCTTATGCCAAAGTTTGAATAAATTTCACAAACTTTCAAGTATACAAAGTTGCAAACAATCCCTTCAGTGGTTTCAGAGAAAATTTTTGAAAATCAGTTTAAACTAGATACCAGGGAGATGATAGCCATCTCCAAGGGCCCCGCTACCGGCCTCATATTTCAGTCACTGGTAACAATTTGTCAAACAAATGAATACCTAAACTTGATCAGTTTATTATCTACAAGGAACAATAAAAAAGTGTAGAAAATAAAATTGCAATGGATTTTCTAACTTCAAAGTGCAATAGCTCCCATAAAAATTTTATTGAATTTTCAAATTTCAAAGGGCCATAACTCCCATAAAAAATTGTGGACCAGCACGAAACTCAAACTTGATCTGTAACTCATCAAGGTAAACTCACATACCAAAAATCAGTTCATTATCTATAAGCGTTTAGAAAAAAAGTGCGGAAAACTGAAATTTTAATGAATTTTCAAAGTTCAAAGGGCCATAACTCCCATAAAAATTTGTGGACCGGCACGAAACTCAAACTTGATCTGTAACTCATCAAGGTAAACTCACATACCAAAAATCAATTCATTATCTATAAGTGTTTAGAAAAAAGTGCGGAAAACTGAAATTTTAGTGAATTTTCTAAGTTCAAAGGGCCATAACTCCCATAAAAAATTGTGGACCGGCACATAACTCGAACTTGATCTGTAACTCATCAAGGTAAACTCACATACCAAAAATCAGTTCATTATCTATAAGCGTTTAGAAAAAAAGTGCGGAAAACTGAAATTTTAATGAATTTTCAAAGTTCAAAGGGCCATAACTCCCATAAAAATTTGTGGACCGGCACGAAACTCAAACTTGATCTGTAACTCATCAAGGTAAACTCACATACCAAAAATCAATTCATTATCTATAAGTGTTTAGAAAAAAAGTGCGGAAAACTGAAATTTTAGTGAATTTTCTAAGTTCAAAGGGCCATAACTCCCATAAAAATTTGTGGACCGGCACATAACTCGAACTTGATCTGTAACTCATCAAGGTAAACTCACATAACAAAAATCAGTTCATTATCTATAAGCATTTAGAAAAAAAGTGCGGAAAACTGAAATTTTAGTGAATTTTCAAAGTTCAAAGGGCCATAACTCCCATAAAAAATTGTGGACTGGCACGAAACTCAAACTTGATCTGTAACTCATCAAGGTAAACTCACATACCAAAAATCAGTTCATTATCTATAAGAATTTAGAAAAAAAGTCCGGAAAACTGAATTTGTTACGGACGGACGGACGGACGGACGGACGGACGCACGGACGGACAGACTGATTACTATAGGGCGTCCGCAACAAAGTTGCGGGGCCCTAATTAATAGAAAAAACAGTTCAAGGGCAATAACTCATGTAAGGACCTTTTGATGCTGAATAAGAAAAGTTGCTTCGGTTTTTCTCTATCTCTTATACTTTTCGAGTCAAAAATATAAGCAAATAAAAAGCTTCGCCGAGCGCAGCATGATACGACCGCAACATGTTGAACCCTGTACGTTTTAGGCCTAATATGGATAGTCTATTGTTCTGGACACATGCAGCCCATGGTGGACTGACAAAGGTTTTTGACACATGCTTCTCTGATGGACTTTCAACCCAGGGGCTAAAAATATAAATTTTGAATGTTGTATTCTACTCTTTAAAAGAATAATGTTTGGGGAAAAAATTAAAAATCGAACCAGAATTTTTTTTAAAATTATGATTACAGCCCAAAAAATTTATTCTTAAATTTAGAATCACTACCTGACAAGAATAAATTTGCAAAAAAAAATTTCAAAATCGGACCACAAATAAAAAAGCCCCATTTGGCCCCTAATTACGTAATAGGGGGAAAAAGGGGGGGTCGCAAAAATTAATTCCTAATTTTGTATTCGCTATTTGACAAGAACAAACATGCAAAAAAAAATTTCAAAATCGGACCAGAAATAAAAAAGTTTCAATTTCGGCCCCATTTGGCCCCTAATTACGTAATAAGGGGAAAAAGGGGGGGGGGGTCGCAAACATTAATTCTTAATTTTGTATCCGCTATTTGACAAGAACAAACATGCAAAAAAAATTTTTAAAATCGGACCAGAAATAAAAAAGTTTCAATTTCGGCCCCTTTTGGCCCCTTATTACGTAACAGGTGAAAAAGGGGTGGGGGTCGCAAAAATAAATTCTCAAATTTGGATTTGCTACTTGACAAAAATAAACTTGCAAAAAAAAATTTCAAAATCGGACCACAAATAAAAAAGTTTCGATTTTGGCCCCGTTTGGCCCCTAATTACGAAATAGGGGGAAAAAGGGGGGGGGTCGCAAAAATTAATTCTTAATTTTGTATCCGCTATTTGACAAGAACAAACAGGTAAAAAAAAATTTCAAAATCGGACCACAAATAAAAAAGTTTTTATTTTGGCCCCTTTTGGCCCCTAATTACACAACAGAGAAAAAGGGGGGGCGCAAAAATTAATCAGGTTCATTCTTTTATTGTAAGAAACATTCTTGACAAATTTCACAGCAATAGGCCAACTAGGACCAAAGTTATGGTGGAAACAAGTAAAATATTTGAATTTTTTTCCCCTTTTGGGCCCCTAATTTCGAAACAAAAAAAGGGGGGACCCCCAAAATCAATCCCATTCATCCTTGTATGGTAAGGAACATCACTGTCAAATTTCATAGCAATTGGATAACTAGAACTAAAGTTATTGTGGAAACAAACAAAAAAGTAGTATTTTTGGCCCTTTTTTGGCCCCTAATTTCTAAACGAAAAATGGGGGGACCCCCAAAATCAATCCCATGCATCCTTTTATGGTAAGGAACATCATTGTAAAGTTTCATAGCAATCGGATAACTGGAACTAAAGTTATTGTGGAAACACTAAAAAGTTAACAGACAACGACGACGACGACGACGACGACAGCATCATACCATAATACGTCCACAAATTTTTTGCGGTCGTATAAAAACAATGGTCTGACACCCCTGTTCTATTTTTAGCAACGGCGGCCATGTTGGTTGATTGACATGTATATAATTCACAAACTTGGTAGAGGACATCCTAAAGACCAAGTATACCAAGTATCAATGCAATCCCTTCAGTGGTTTCAGAGAAGAAGATTTTTGAAAATGAGTTAATATTAATGAAAAACAGTTAAAGGGGAATAACTCTTAAACGCCTGATCTGAAAATTTTGACCCTGAAATAATTTTTGTAGATCTCAATGAGCTAATCAATTCTGCAATGCTAACTTTTCCTCTAGCTCTAACGGTTTTTAAGATATAGTCCAAAAACTGCTAAAATGGTCAATTTTGATGATTAAAGGGCAATAACTCCTATAAGGAGTCGTTTTACAACTTCGACTCAATGAAGAGATTTCTAGAGTTTTTGATGCTGAACATGGAAGGTTGCTTCAGATTTTTTCTATCTCTTATACTTTTCGAGTTATAAGCCAAAAACAATGGTCTGACCCCCCTGTTCTATTTTTAGCAACGGCGGCCATGTTGGTTGGTCGACCTGTATATAATTCACAAACTTGGTGGAGGACATCCTAAAGATCAAGTATACCAAGTATCTATGCAATCCCTTCAGTGGTTTCAGAGAAGAAGATTTTTGAAAATCAGTTAAAATTAATGGAAAAAACAGTTAAAGGGGAATAACTCTTAAACGGCTGATCTGACAATTTTGACCCTGAAATGATTTTTGTAGATCTCAATGAGCCTAACAATTTTGCAATACTAAATTTTCCTCTAGCTCTAACGGTTTTCAAGATATAGTCCAAAAACTGCTAAAATGGTCAATTTTGATGATTAAAGGGCAATAACTCCTATAAGGAGTCGTTTTACAACTTCGACTCAATGGAGAGATTTGTAGAGCTTTTGATTCTGAACATGGAAGGTTGCTTCGGATTTTTTCTATCTCTTAAACTTTTCGAGTTATAAGCCAAAAACAATGGTCTGACCCCCCTGTTCTATTTTTAGCAACGGCGGCCATGTTGGTTGGTCGACCTGTATATAATTCACAAACTTGGTAGAGGACATCCTAAAGATCAAGTGTACAAAGTTTCAAAGCAATCCCATCAGTGGTTTCAGAGAAGAAGATCTTTGAAGAAAAGTTAACGACGGACGACGGACGACGGACGACGGACGACGGACGCCTAACGATGACAATAGCTCACATGACCCTTCGGGTCAGGTGAGCTAAAAACTGTCGCACATTTCATTCACTTACATGAAAACTCAGCATGCAACTCCTAGGTTGCTGATAGTTGGTAACAAGCTTGGTATTGACATGACGTATTGATACATTTTTGGATCCATCGAACATTTACTTCCTGTTTGTTGTAAGCTTGATACTAAACGCATTGCATACTAGTAGTTGTGAAAGCGGGAGAATTACTGGTGAGCATTGGGTCACAGATTTCTTGTTTCTTTCGTTTCACCGTTCTATGTTCTTTATGATAGTGTTTGGCTTTTTTTCTTTTTTGGTTACAGCGGAAATGATGAGACAAACCTTGCGTCAGTTGTAGCAAATGTTTTAGTTTGTATGTTTGTTGCAACTTTCATTCATTGTATGTACCATCTACTTCAGATATATCAATGGATACACCACTGAACAAAACTGAGGCAAAGACGGAAGTTTTAACAAATACAAGTTTATATGACCACAACAAAAGTCTTTTAATCTGTTACAAAATCATGCTGAAATGGGTTTCACAAACTGTGCGAATTTCTTCTTAATTTCATCTATAAAAATATAGAAATGTTGGGTATCATTTATTCTTTATACCTGAGCCCAACAGAGTTGGGGAGGGGATGTAGCGTTTAGTTTGTTCGTTCATACGTTCGTTTGTTCGTTCGTTCGTTCATACGTTCGTACGTTCGTTTGTTCGTACGTATGTACGTAATGATATTTGTTTTGTCAATAACTTGGGAACTAAAGATAGAGAGATAATATTTGGTAATGTGGGTACATCTTTGATGGTAGTCAGAATCAGTACCTTATAAAGTGGCCTTGACCTAAATTTCCGCTAAAATGACTCCGGTTAAAGTTTTGGCTAAGGTCCATTTCCCAGCAACTGCAAGTGATAGAGCGATGATATTTAGTCAGTGGGTACATTTTGGACAGTAACCAACATCCGTACAAAATTGGGTCACCTTGGCCTACATTTTCCGCATGAATGACTCGGGTTTAAGTTTTGTTTAGGTCCAAATCTCAGCAACTGCAAGTGGTAGAGAAATGATGTTGGGTCAGTGTGAACATCCTGGAAAGTAAACAACATCCGTACTCAAATTAGATCACCTTGACCTACATTTTTCAGATGAATGATTCAGGTTAAAGTTTTGGTTAAGGCGCATATCTCGGTAATTCCAATTAGAAGAGGAATAATATTTGGAAATATATCTTGGATAGTAATTGACATCTGTTCCACTTACATTTTAATGTAACGGGCGAGGGGATAAGCTGTCGTGTGCGACTGCTCCGTTTCTATTTTAGAATTATACTATTCATTGCCTGATAGTTGTAAGTACGAATATATCCAAAGACATGTCGACCCTATTCGCCCCGTATCATCACACCATGTCCCTTATTCTGCGATCTTCATGCACTCGTATTATAAAGTTTTTTTCTCAAGAGTATAATATTTTGGTTTTTCATTTCATCATAAATCTGTCTCTATATATACTATTATGCAAATATAAATAAAGTTTCATGATAATTTATTATTATACATGCTCTATGGATAAAACACTTTTACCTAAAGGTTATTAACTTGCCGTAGTGTACGAACGGACGGACACGAACACATAATTCCGCACTCAGTCACAATAAACAATGGAAAATTCAGACAGTCAGGATGTTGAGATAAAATACAACTGTAGTTGGAATTCATAGGAACCCTTTCAAAAGGTTTAAATGTGGACATGTAAGACATTGGAATATATAGATCTACATCATGTAACTCGAAAACTTACATGGGTTGTCGCCATTTTTAACCAAAATTTGTAATTTGGGTCTAGTTGCTTGCAAATGAAAATCTCGTTGAGATCTTTTTTTGGTATTTTATGTGAGAATCCCCGTGTTTATCCGCTTTTCGACCTTCATGTATATGCAAAAGAGCAATTCATCAAAAACAAACCATAGTGGAAGTTCATACTTATTATTTAAAATCGACCCCTCAGTTGGTGATCATTTATTATGAACACAAATCAAAATTATCAAATCTCAAGCGGGCGTAAGTAAAACCATTATTTAGCTGAAGCATAAATGCATATTTGAGGTATATATTAAAAATAAACTTAAGTTTCTTTCTAAAAGAAAGTTAAAATTTCTTTGAGTGTCAAAAAAAACCGATGACGTACACACAAAAGCAATGAAATTAGAATTATTCGTTAAAATTAAAAATTCTCTGATGTTATTGGCCGATCTTGGGTCAAAATTGTGCTCTTGCTCGACATATAATGTTTTTAAAATCTTTGCTCTTCATGTTCCTATCTAGTGCATGTTTGGTATGTTCAATCTCTCCGGCATCAATACTTAGATTGTTAACAAACACATCAAAGCAATGAAATTCTCAATCTTATTGTCAATCTTTTGGATAAATCGCATCTAATGAATATTTGAATAAAGGTATGAGCAAAATTACCGAGCTAGGAGGATCTCATTGTCCAACAGAAAAGACGAAACAAGGTAAAAATACCATAGAAATTGAAGATTGCAACGGTCCTGACTTTATACATGAATTTTGAAAGGGGGTCCACCAATTGTCTACTTTAGAGGGTTCCAGGCCATTTTCGCCTAACATCTGCACGAAAATTTTACAAAATTTTCTTCAAAGAATAGGGTGTGTTTCGACCCCCCCCCCCCCCCCAACCCCGGAACATCCTGTCTCCGGATCTGCCACAGCAGAAACTTTTAATGTATTTTAAATGTTCCTGATTAAAATTTTTGACATGAAATTATGATTTGAATTGAATTTTTATTTGAACGTGTAAAATAGATACAAAGGGATACAAAACAAAATTTTTGACATGAAATTATGATTTGAATTGATTTCTTTTTAACGTGTAAAATAGGGATACAAAACATCGACGGAATTCGGAATGGATGCTTTACAAAAAGCCGATCGACGAAAAATTGCTTTGGTAAGATTTTTACTTGTAGGTAATAAAATGATGAATCTTCGAGGGCGGACAATATGATTTGTTTTTTGTACTGCACATCATAACCCCACACCCTATTTAACAGATGGGGTCGGATATGTTAACGGTTGATTAAGTTTTGATCAAAAAGATGAAAAAGTCCAATGTTCTGGGAAAACTCCGAAATTACTTAAAGTATAAACCGAAAACAAAATATTTGCTTGGGCCCTCCCCCTTTTTTCTTCCTTCTATGATACATTGATTCAAGTTTGAAACTTAAATCTTTTCGTGAGCAGTGTTCACAGTTTAGCCATATAAGGTATAATAATTAAAAGGGAGATAACAAGAATTTATGCCCGATTATTTGACATTAGAACGTAACAGGTAAACGGCTTGATGTCAACATTACTCACGATACGGCTCTTGTCCGATTATCTCTAACAAGACAAACCCATGTGGGTTAAAGTTTCGAAAACAAATATATGGAACGTAAAGCTGCATAAAAACACTTAAAGCTTATACGTTATTATTTTTACATGCAAGATGTTTTTACATGCAAGATGTTTTTACATGCAAAATATTTTACATGTAAGAATGTTTACGTGTAGAAATATTACGTCTAAGTCTTACACGTAAGATTGTGTAAGTCTTACGTTTAAGACTTTTAATGCATAAGTCTAATATTTAATCTTACACGTAAAAATTACCCTATCAAAGGATATTGATAAAACCAAATCTAACATTCTTTATAAGTATTTGAGATACAACGATCGTGATATTTGTGTAAGTCTTACGTTTAAGACTTTTAATGCATAAGTCTAATATTTAATCTTACACGTAAAAATTAACCTATCAAAGGATATTGGGTAAGAGTAGGACCCGTAGGATCCCCATGCAGGAGGCTAAATTTCCAGTCCCTACCCATCACTCCTTTTTCCAGTGGCAGTCAAAACTCTCCTACCCGATTGGCCTTGTGTCCCCATTTCATCCACTTCATCATCATTTCATGTTCATTGTATCACCACTTTCATGTTCATCTCCCGGATATAGCCGAAATCGCGCTGCTTGGGAGTAAAGCAATAATTAACTAACTAACTATTTTTTTCTTGAAATTAAAACTGAGCTTGATGCAACTGTTCGTACGAAAAAAAACTGGTCATGTTGACCTGAATGTATTAAATAAAGTTTACAAAGGTAAAATAGTTTTAAAGCTGATCAGGCATGGGTTGGCGCATTCTTATAAAAAGGGAATCTTGAAATCCTTGAAACTTGTTGATATTGGAAATGTTGCTTCAAACTTGCAGAACCATGAAGTGTGAAAAGCGTTAACTGTTATAAGGTTGGCGTTATAAAATGCATTTATTATTCAAATAAAAGACTATGCAGTCAGTAGTCTATAAAAGATTCGGTGTTATAACACCGATGTTAGAAAATAATTACAAAATCTTTTAAATTTAATTATAAATCTTTATATTGGAACAGGTCTATTGTGCTGTAATTATATTACAAATATTTTTGCTTATTGGATTATTGAATATCGTTTGATATTTACGTTTGTTTAAATCTACATGCCATTTAATATTATGGACTAGTTCCTTATTCCTGTTTTTATGTAACGTTTCCGAATATGTTTCACATGTTTCAGCATCCACTCTCTTTTTTTTTCTCTTCCGCTTTTTATAGAAATTTACAAACGTGTTCGTCTGGAATCTCATTTCAAGGAGTTTATCCTAGCCGCCGTACAATGTAAGCCCTTTTAAGTTATTGTAATTTAATCTGTTAGACTTTCAGCTGTTTATTGTAATGTTTTATTGTTCTATGAAAGATTCATTTATCATCGTAATTATAATTTCGTTTTTATTCATATTTTATGGAAATTTACTACAGTTATTTAACTTTGAATTTCTTACTCTTTGTGATTTCATAATTTTGCTCGTTTTTATTGTATTTCAGCAATTTACCTTCTTGTCTTGTACGTAGTTTAACAAATGTGCATTCCCCGAATTTTTCGTTTGTTTTCCCTGTATAGATTGGGGTTAGCTACCTGTCGAATTGGCAGAATAGTGAATTGATTACACCTGGCTGGTTAACTTCTTCGGGGCACCGTTGTACGACTTGCAGGTTCAACACAACATCGCCAATCATGGATCCAGCAGACGATCAGATGTCAACCACATTCACGACACGGACACTAACACGAAAAGGGGAGGACCAGTACGTCTAGAGGAGAGACAAGCTCACACAAAACGTCGAGCTTCTTTGGTCTATGTGTAACGCCATGTTACAAGAAACAGACCGTCCACCAACAGAGGCAAGAAAATGCCTGGAACTTGAACAAAAGGTTGTTCAATCGTACACACAGTACAGCCGTCTACGCGAGGAAAACCTCGGATTTGTAAAAAGCCATAGGACAACAATGGCCAACCAAGACCTGGATGTTATAACTCAGGTCATTGACGTTCGCCGACGGATGTATGAATCGGCCAAATTCGCTTTCCACATGCTCTGGAACGACGAGGAAATTGTTTCGTTACAACAGTCATTCGTAACGATGCATTGGACTTATCAGATATCAAAGAATATGACAACCTGCCTTGCAACAAAAACGAGATTCCGACACCAGATGTCGCCTTCAAACACTCTCACTGCGAAATATAGCAAAATGCCTTTCGCCGTTAGACAAAAAATTCAACATCATGCTTCTTATCAGACGAGATTTACCGGAAGCACACCATGTGCTAGACCAACGGATTAGACCCTCGAGGGCTCCATACGCTCAACGACTCAAACTTGGCTGGGTCGTAGTTGGGAGACCTGTTTAGACAAATAGCCATCCTTGTTAACGTCAAAAGAACTTATGTGTCTACTTATCATATCAAAGCAACTTTGGAAATAAGGAACAGTTCTTCCCGAAGAAGATGCCCAAGCAAGAATTATTTTTTGCACTTTACCTTGTATCCTTCTTTTTCTAACTCAAAAGCCGCAGTAAGTCCCGCAATCCCTGCTCCCACAATGATAACTGTCTTTTTCTTTTTGTTTTTCTTGATATTTTTTTCTGGGTTCTTGTAAAGGTATGCCTTTTCTAAACTTTCATTAACTATCTGCATATAGAATTCCTTGATATCATCGTCCTGTTGGACAGCATGTTGTGTTTTATCTCCGTCCTTTCGTGCTCGGTAAGGATGGCCTATGATCGGAGGTGTTCTGTAAAATATACAATTCAACACCTTTTAAGCTAATGATAAAATGCTCTTGTCATTGCTGAATTGAAAAGTTCTAATTACATGCATGATTAATGTTTTTCAAATATTTTATACTTATTGATTGGGTATTCGGGAAATAGGTAGATTATTTTCCCCGAGGTGCAACTATTGCCTGAGGCGTAGCCGAAGGCAATAGTTGTCTCCGAGGGAAAATAATCTATCTATTTCCCGAATACCCAATCAGTAAGTGTTTTATTATTATACCAAAAGAAACAACAGACAAAAACGTTTTTATTAGTCCCTTAGCTATTTAAAAATGCAAAATGTAAAAATAAAAATATTCATTCAACTTCAAGCGAACTAAAAAAGATGCATGGATGTACTTAAATGTTTTGCATGGGAAACTCGTGCAATTAACTAGCTGTAGTGTGACGTGACATAATTAAAATATATCAGTCAAAACTAAACAATAATCAAAGCGCTAAAGCGTTAAAAGGCAGAGCTAAATCTAAGCACTTAAAATAAAGAACGATCTGTGTTTCATAAACTTGAAACATAGCACATCAGTTTTGTTTGTTTCCTCCGCACACTTACACATTTGTTAAAAAATCTGTAAGTAAGCTCCGCCCACTTGATCAAAGGTCAAAGGTCAAAAATGCCTAAGTAAACGTCAACGAGTATTGATACACGATATATAGTGCACATTTATATCGCATTTATGTTGGGGTATAAATATGTACCTCTTATTTTAGACAATCCGTATAACATTTAAAATACAATACACGAATAATGTTCTGTAATAGATCCTCTGGTAGCAATATTGACTGACCGATTTACCCTGTCTAGACGAAAAAAAACCGCGAAAATCAGATAGCTATATGACCCTATAAGGCTCTGCCTAAAAACGATTGGCTTAAGGCGGGGCAAAATCATTACTGAGGTATAATAACTTAACCTACAAAATTGATTAACTTGTGTACAAGAACAAATTTAAAAGTAAGTTTAATTGTTAATATCTAAATGGTTTCTTGATGATTGAAATAAAGTTTGTATCAATCTCAAATTTCACCTATCTGATATCATTTTTTAATTCTCTAACCCCCAATATAATCCATGTCCTTACCTTTGAGCCATCTTCATATGCCGATTTTGAGTAATAGGCCTTCTACCGCATAAGTTGACTTATATAGGAGACATCGATTCTTGTTTCTCGGAAACACCCACTTTGAAAACCAAAAATTTTGAATAACTGTGTTCAGTGAAATTTCTTTGAAATTTTACCTGTGTCCGGTATCTTATCTTACAATATTCTAAAGAAATATATTTACTTTTAAACATTATACTAGCTTAATGTTTAAAAGTAAATATATTTCTATAGAATATTGTAAGATAATATCCCCGTCACACTGGATAAAGTTTGTACTACGTTCTTACTAAGTCCTTAAAAGGCATAAAATGTGGAAAGAACTTGATGAGCGTATTAAAGACGTACTAGAAACTTGTATGGTCGTAGTGCGAACTAGAATGAACGTAGCACGAACTTTCTTAGACGTAGTACGAACTTCAAGAGCGTGAAGGACGTGGAATAATTTTGAACATGTTCAAAACAAACGTAGTGAGGACGTGGAGAAATCAAAACGTAGTACAGACCTACTAAGAACGTATTGAGAACTTTATGATCGTAGCATGAACGTAGAAGGGACGTATCAAAAACTTCAAGGACGTGGCCTTAACGGTATGATTTTATTTGCCGTTTATACCCCCGTCACACTGGGACGAAGACCACCAAGTCCTTAGTACGTTCTTAGAACGCAGTGGCTGCCGTGCGGGGCCCGGGAGGCGAATAGGCCCGCAGCAGCGCTAAGCTTGTCGGTAAAAGTCCACTAAAGAGCGCTCAGAAACCTGACATCGGGGTCAGGCCGCTTTGCCCACAAAGCGACTGGGATGTGTGCCCCAGGTGGTTGAATGGGGCAGCCCTGACATCGAGAGATGCGGGGTCGTCAGGCGATAATGCGGAAAACCTGACCGCAAACCATAGTGGTGCACCGTGTTGGGAAAAATGTCACGTTCCTCGCACGTTAAAGAACCCTGCTGCAGGTCTCGGTAAGAGTAGGACCCGTAGGATCCCCATGCAGGAGGCAAAATTTCCCGTCCCTACCCATCAACTCCTTTTTCCAGTGGCAGTCAAAACTCTCCTACCCGATTGGCCTGGTGTCCCCATTTTCTCCACTTCATCATCATTTCATGTTCATTGTATCACCACTTTCATGTTCATCTCCCGGATATAGCCGAAATCGCGCTGCTTGGGAGTAAAGCAATAACTAACTAACTAACTAACTAGAACGCAGTGGAAACGGGATAAAAATATTGCTTCATGGTTTTCACTACGACTTTTCTACGTGCTTACAAAGACCGCACAACGTCCTTAAAGTTTACAACCAAGTTCGTTCTAAGACTATCAAGTTTTTACTACGTGTCTTCTACGTTCATCACGTCTTCACTACGTCCTAACTACGTTCTTGCTACGACTGTACTGCGACCAGCCGGTTTGCAGTACGTCTATGGAAAGTTTGCAACAGTTCTTAAAATAAAGAGAGCAAGACCTTTTTAGCACACACATTTAGGTGGCCGGATTTTCATTTTTTAGCTTTTCAAATCTCTCAAAAACTGCATGACGCTAGGGTTTCCCCACTGCTTGCCACCTATATTTGACAAACTAACTTAATGTACATTGAAAATTGCGTAAATTGTGTTTCACAATCTTGTTGTTTTGTGTTGTTAATTTTGTTGCTCACGAACCGTAAAATTGCAATGAAAAAAAGAAGTTTAGTGACACAAAACATGGTTCAACTCAGGTTTCTTTTAAACAGCCTGTACTCTAAGTCATATGACCAAGACTTGCATATAGTAAAATGTACGGCAAAGAATATCAAGGTCTTTTGGGGTTAGCAGACATCTTCTCTATTGTCCACTTGAAGTCAACACCAGCCGATTCCTAAATTAAACCATAAGTTTTTATTAATCATGTTTTTTTTTAGGTTTTTTTTGGAGGGGCGGGGGTATTGTTGTCGTACAACATTTGTCTTGAGCGTCGCTTATTGGTCTTCGATAGACGAAACGCGCATTGAATTTAAAATTATTCGCCCGGAAATGCCCCCAATGAATTATGTATGCATAAAAATACTGCATGTGTATATTTACGAAAATGTACTAGCAAGATATACAATCGACCAGATTTCACGGAGTGAAACATCCGGAGTATAAAATGTTGAATTTCGGACGGACCGTTTTTTTTTTCGTAATTAACAGTTTCTACAGCAATAACTTATCACAGCCTCTTGATATTTATTTAAGCATATGTATTCATCCTTAATTGGGAAACAAGCTTGATGCATATGTGAATCCCTCTCCATGCAGTTTGCGTGTGTGATCATTGAACCGGGTCCCATTGAGCCTAATTCTTATCGAACTACAAAGAGGTCTTTAACGTGCATTGCAGCACCAGCATGGACTCTCATAACGTAGGATTCGATTTCAGATCTGTCGCTCATCTACTTCCTGTTTACCGACTTAGTTATTTTTTTTTACATTAATGTTCAAAAGTAGACAATGTTTGTACCATTTTTCTAACTTATTACTAATCACAACCGCTTGATATTTGGTATGCAGCATCATCATTTGCTCCCACAACGTAGGATTTCATTTCAGGTCTGTCGCTTATAAATCTACTTCCTTTTAACGAAATTCGACCATTTATTTTTACCGTTTTTTAAATGCATTCTTTTAATGAAGGTGGGTAGGATGGGCTCTCATCCCGCTCTCCCGTTAAAATAAATACAAAATCCCGCTTTCCCGGTGACAATTCCCGGTGACCATTCCCGGATCCCGCTACATAAAAATCCTGAATTCCCAGCGAATAAGTTAGCCTTTCCCGTTGTCCCGGAAAAAGTCCTACCGACCCTCTTTTAATATAGTATCATGTCCAAACACTAAATTCAACAAAATTTTATACTTTAACGAGTGTCAACGATCGGCTCGACACATTTACCCAAATAAAGGGAACACCCATTTGATGTGTAAGGATTAACTATAGGTAAAAATTTGACATCAAACGGCAGGATTGTATCTCTCGTCAGATCGAAAAATTCGGGAAATTCATTGTGCTTTATTCAGGACCGGACTACATAAAAAATAAAGTCAGGACAAAAAATAAGACAAAGACGAAAACAAAAAACAATATGACAAATTAGTCCGGACAAGAAAAATATATCCATTCCCCAACTTAAAATCATTTGGATGGCCCCTAGTTCATCCCAAGAACATGTATATAAGTGCTCAAATAAGTGTCCAATTGTAAGTCTGCATCATATAACATTCGTGGATGTACAGATTCAGTCCTTAAATTATGTAGAAATACAGAACCTACATAGGCGTAAAATGGCGGGGGGGCATTTTTGGCAGAATAATTGACTAATATAATTGGCAAAGTCCAATCTCAATTTAAAGAAGAATCTTGTATATATTAAATTCCATTAAATGTAGAATAAAAGAATCCTCTTTCAGCGGACAAGACACGGAAGATTTATTTACGTGCATGTCCAAATTTTATGCATAAATAAATGTGAACTGTCAGAAAACCTAGTAAAAACGTACTACAAACGGCGTAAAAACTGTTAGGACGTACTATCAACGTACTATAAACTGCACGGACGTGTTAAGGACGCAGTAAAAACTTCCGTATGGTCGTGCTATAAACGTGAAGGAAAAATACCGTTATATGAAATCGTAATGAAAACGTACGACGAACGTAGTGCAAACTTTAAGGACGTAGTGAAAACGTAGCGTAAACGGCACAAAATATCATACCTTCCGGGCCACGTCCATGCAGTTTTTGACACGTCCCTTCTACGTTCATGCTACGATCATTAAGTTCTCAATACGTTCTTAGTAGGTCTTTACTACGTTTTGACTTCTCCACGTCCTCGCTACGTTTGTTTTGAACATGTTCAAAATTATTCCACGTCCTTCACGTTCTTGAAGTTCGTACTACGTCCAATAAAGTTTGTAATACATCCATTCAAGTTCGCACTACGACCATGCAAGTTTATAGCACGTCTTTACTACGTTCAACAAGTTCCTCCCACGTTTTAAGACTTTTTAGGACTTAGCAAGAACGTGGTGCGAACTTTATCCAGTGTGACGGGGGCAATATGCTACAATTTCAGGTGTCCTGAAAGTTTGCACTACGTTCGCCGTACGTTTTCATTACGGTTTCATATAACAGTAATTTTCGTTCAAGTTTGTAGCACGTCCATAAGGAAGTTTCTACTGCGTCCTCAACACGTCTGTACAGTTTCTACTACGTTGACAGTACGTCCTAGCGGTTTTAACGCCGTTTTTAGTAAGTTTTTACTAGGTTTACTGACAGTTCACATGAATTTGTACAAATGTATTAAAATAAATCGGTTGTCTCTTGCCCGCTGGAAGAGGATTCTTTAATTCTGAATTTAATACACAAAGGACAAGATACTTTTTAAAAATAACTATAATAATTATACGTAGCCAATTATATTAGTCAATAGTACTGCCAAAAATGTCGCGCCCCACGCCATACAAGTATAGATGTTGATTCTGTATAAGCTGTTGTTTGTATTCGGCGAATATTGATAACATCTGGTTTTATTTTTGGGGTTTTATTTTGTCAAGAATGGGGTTATTCATTGACACTTTAGGATTAAGCTTGCATTACATGTAGTTTTTTCAATACAGGGAAAATTTCAAAACAGTGAGTAGCGACCGCTGGCCACATTGAAGGCCGCTGGCTGTTTTCCGTTGTTTTTTTTTATTTGTTGTTAATGTTGTAGCTTGTGTCGCGTATACTTATTCCACATCTCATTTATTTCCATCTACATAATTTACTGACTGAATCTGTACATCTACGAATGTTATATGATGCATACTGATGATTAGGTATTTTTGAGCATTTCTATACATAGTCTAAGGATGTACTGAACGATCCAAACTATCTTTTGTCGGGGAATAGATATGCTCTTGTCCATACTGATTTTCCATATCATTTCGGTTTTTTGTTTAATTTTGTTTTATTTTTTTTCCTGATTAGAGCACAGTGGGTATCCTGAATTATATTTGACGAAAGATTCAATTCTGCCTTTTGATGTCAAATTTACCCATAGCCTATACTTACAAATCAAATGGGTGTTTCATTTATTTGGGTATATGTGTCTAGAAAATAAAAAAATAAAAACATTTAAAAAATGGGTCAAACATAGAAATGACCGGATTTCGTTAAAAAAAAATAATAAACTTCAGACTTTAAATCAAATCCCATCTTATCATGGTTATGGGAGCCCATGATGATGTTGTATACCAAATATTAAGCGCCTCTGATGAGTAGTTAGTGAGAAAACTGGTACGAAACATTAAATTGTCCACTAATGAACATTTATGTCAACAAATTAAAGTTAGTTAACAGGAAGTAGATGAGCGACAAACCTGATATTTTTATTGAGGTCGATAATAGTAGGCTGAATGGGGCCCGCTACAATTGCCACACTGGTCGGTAAACTGCAAACAGGGGAGGGATTCACAAAAGCATCAAGCTTGTTTTCCATTCCAGAATTAATCAATACGTTTATAAACTAAATATCAAAGGCTATGATTAGTAGATGCTGAGGAAACTGATAACTACAAAAAAATTCCCAAGCCCTACCGATATTTACCATATATCCCTGGAATTTTCACTCCGTGCAATCTGGCCAATTGCAGCTTCCTAGTACATTGTCTTAAATACATATGCAGTATTTTTGATGCATACATATTTTCAGGAGGCAATTCCGGGCGAATAATTAAAATGCAATGCGTAGTATATGCCTTTTTGTCTATAAAAGACCAATAAGTGAGGCTTAAGACAAAAGTTGTACGGCAACAATACCAAATAAACAAAAACAAAAAAGAAATAATAACTTAAATCTTCTGGTTTGAATAACAAAAATGAAGTATCGCCTCGTGTCGACTTCAAGTGCATGGACAATTAAGAAAGTTTTTTAAACCCCAAAAGACTTTGATATTTGTCGCCGTAAGTATTACTATATACAAGACTAGTTTATGACTTTTGGTACAGGCTGGACACCAGGTTTTCTTGCACTAAACTTTCCATTTTCAATGCGATTTTAGAATCCGTGTGCAACATCGATACAAAACAACACGATTGTGTAACACAATTTATGTCAAATATAGGTGGCTAACGGTGGGTATAAATGATGCGTCATGAAGTTTTGAGAGGTTTGTAGAGCTAACCAAAATAAAAATCAGACATCGAACGTGTGCGCGGAGGCGATATTGCTATCTTTGTTTTAAAATTGTCGCAAACTTTCTATAGATGTAAGTTGCAAACGAGCTAGTCGCAGTACAGTCGTAGCAAGAACGTAGTAGGCACGTAGTAAAGACGTGATGAACGTAGAACACACGTACTGAAAACGTGATGAACGTAAAAGACACGTAGTAAAAACTTGTTAGTCCTAGAAGGAACTTTGTTGTAAACTTGAAGGTAGTTGCACGGTCTTTGTAAGGACGTGGAGAAGTCGTATTGAAAACCTAGGAACAATATTTTTATCCCGTTTGCACTCGTTCTAAGAACGTACTAAGAACTTGGTGGTCTTCGTCCCACTAGAGATAATCGGACAAGAGCCGTATCGTGAGTAATGTTGACATAAAGCCGTTTACCTGTTACGTTCTAATGTCAATTAGTCGGTCACAAATTCTTGTTATCTCCCTTTTAATTACAATACCTTATATGGCTAACCTGTGAACACTGCTCACGAAAGGATTTATTTTTCAAACTTGAATCAATGTATCATAGAAGGAAGAAAAAAGGGGGAGGGCCCAAGCAACTATTTTGTTTTCGGTTTATACTTTTAGTTATTTCGGAGTTTTCCCAGAACATTGGACTTTTTCAACTTTTTGATCAAAACTTGATCATCCGTTAACATCTCCGACCCCATCTGTTAAATTTGGTGTCGGGTAATGATGTGCAATACAAAAACAAAGCATATTGTCCGCCCTCGAAGATTCATCATTTTATTACCTACAAGTAGAAATCTTACCAAAGCAATTTTTCGTCGATCGGCATCCAATCCGAATTCCGTCGATGTTTTGTATCCCTATTTCACACGTTCAAATAAAAATTCAGTTCAAACCACAATTTCATGTCAAATATTTTAATATATTGAAAGTTTCAGCTGTGACAGATCCAGAGACAGGATGTTCCGGGGTGGTCGAAACACACCCTGTCTTTTGAAAATTTTGTAATATTTTATTTCGTGCAGTTTTAGGCAAAAATGGCCTGGAACCTTCATTAGAAGACAATAAAATTCATGTACCAAGTCAGGACCATTGCAATCTTCAATTTCTGTGGTATTTTTACCTTGTTTCGTCTTTTCTCTTGGACAATGAGATTGATCCTCCAAGCTCGATAATTTTGCTATTACCTTTATTCATCTATCAAAGATTCATTAGATGCGATTTATCAAAAGATTGACCATACCAATAATTAAAATCGATGAAACCCCAATACAAATATATGCCGCACTTGGACTATTAAAAAAAAACAAAAACCGACCATTTAACTTGAAAGGGGGGATTGGTTTTTCCCCAAAAAATATTTTGGAAATCATTTTTGATAGACAGCAGAGGGTAAGAAATAAGAAAAAAAATATTCTGAAGAAGGATTTCAGCTACATAAAATAATGCAAATAATGAAAAAAAATCTGTTGCGATGCCTTAAAAAAATAATTTTTTAATAATTCTTTAAAGTTAAATGGCCTGTCCCTTATGTCTGGGGTGACAAAAACCTTAGCATTTTCACAATTTTGAAACTTAAACGGAGAATTTCATTGCTTTGATGTGTTTGTAAACAATCTAGGTATTGATGCCGAAGAGATTGAAAATACCAACCATGCACTAGATACGAACATGAAAAGCAAAATTTTAAAAACAATAAATGTCGAGCAAGAACCCAATTTAGACCCAAGATCGGCCAATAACATCAGAGAATTTGGAATTATAACGGATAATTCTAATTTCATTGCTTTGGTGTGTGTGACATCAGGGTTTTTTTACACTCAAAGAAATTTTAACTTTCTTTTAGAAAGAAACTTAAGTTTAATATTTAACATATACCTCAAATATGCATTTACATGGCCAGCTTCAGCTAATTAATGGTTACGCCCGCTTTAGATTTGATAATTTTAATTTGTATTCATAATAAATGATCACCAACTGAAAAAAAAATTAGGGGTCGATTTTAAATAATAAGTATTAACTTCCACTATGGTTTGTTTTGGATGAATTGCTCTTCTGCATATACATGAAGGTCAAAAAAGCGGGTAAACACACGGATTCTCACATAAAATACCAAAAAAAGATCTCAACGAGATTTCATTTGCAAGCAACTAGACCCCAATTAAAATTTTTTTGGTGAAAATGGCGACAACCCATGTAAGTTTTCGAGTTACGTGTAGATCTATATTTTCCAATATCTTACATGTCTACATTTAAACCTTTTGAAAGGGTTCCTATGAATTCCAACTACAGTTGTATTTTATCTCAACCGCCTGACTGTCTGAATTGTCCATTGTAACGGAGTGTGGAATTTTGAGTTTGTACACTACGACAAGTTAATAACATTTAGGTTAAAGTTATTTTCCATAGAGCATGTATAATAATAAATTATCATGAAACTATTTATATTTGCATACTTGTATATATAGGGACAGATTTATGATGAAATGAAAAACCAAAATATTATACTCCTGAGTAAAAAAACTTTATAATACGAGTGCACGAAGATCGCAGAATAAGGGACATGGTGCGATGATACGGGCGAATAGAGTGGTCGACATGTCTTTGGATATATTCTTACTTACAACAAGGTCAAAAAGCGGGTAAACACACGGATTCTCACATAAAATACCAAAAAAAGATCTCAACGAGATTTCATTTGCAAGCAACTAGACCCCAATTAAAAAATTTTTGGTGAAAATGGCGACAACCCATGTAAGTTTTCGAGTTACATGTAGATCTATATTTTCCAATATCTTACATGTCCACATTTAAACCTTTTGAAAGGGTTCCTATGAATTCCAACTACAGTTGTATTTTATCTCAACCGCCTGACTGTCTGAATTGTCCATTGTAACGGAGTGTGGAAATTTGAGTTTGTACACTACGACAAGTTAATAACATTTAGGTTAAAGTTATTTTCCATAGAGTATGTATAATAATAAATTATCATGAAACTATTTATATTTGCATACTTGTATATATAGGGACAGATTTATGATGAAAGAAAAACCAAAATATTATACTCCTGAGGAAAAAAACTTTATAATACGAGTGCACGAAGATCGCAGAATAAGGGACATGGTGCGATGATACGGGGCGAATAGAGTGGTCGACATGTCTTTGGATATATTCTTACTTACAACTATCAGACAATGAATGGTATAATTCTAATACTACAGTAACGAAACGGAGCAGTCGCACACGACAGCTAATCCCCTCGCCCGCCGTTACATTAAAATGTAAGTGGAACAGATGTCAATTACTATCCAAGATATATCCACTTTCCAAATATCATTCCTCTTCTTATTGGAATTGCCGAGATATGCGCCTTAACCAAAACTTTAACCCGAATAATTCATCTGAAAAATGTAGGTCAAGGTGACCTAATTTGGGTACGGATGTTGGTTACTTTCCAAGATGTTCACACTGACCTAACATCATTTCTCTACCACTTGCAGTTGCTGAGAATTGGACCTAAACCAAAACTTAAACCCGAGTAGTTCATGCGGAAAATGTAGGTCAAGGTGACCCAATTTTGGTACGGATGTTGGTTACTGTCCAAAATGTACCCACTGACCAAATATCATCGCTCTTTCACTTGCAGTTGCTGGGATATGGACCTTAACCAAAACTTTAACCGGAGTCATTCATGCGGAAATATAAGTCAAGGCCTCTTAATATGGTACTGATTCTGACTACCATCAAAGATGTACCCATTAACCAAATATCATCCCTCTATTATGTTTAGTTCCCAAGTTATTGACAAAACAAATGCCATAATGTACATACGTACGAACAAACGAACGTGCGAACGTATGAACAAACGAACGTATGAACGAACAAACCAAACG
This sequence comes from Arcuatula senhousia, assembly GCA_963971305.1. Taxonomy (NCBI): domain Eukaryota; kingdom Metazoa; phylum Mollusca; class Bivalvia; order Mytilida; family Mytilidae; genus Arcuatula; species Arcuatula senhousia. The sequence goes on from OZ020312.1 coordinate 26,411,795, forward strand.
TTATATCCCCTCCCCAACTTCGTTGGGTTCGGGGATATAAAAAATAATGATACCCAACGTTTCTATATTTTTATAGATGAAATTAAGAGGAAGGGGGACCTAAACGATTCGCACAGTTGTTGTGCAACCCATTTCAGCATGATTTTGCAACAGATTAAAATACTTTTGCTGTACATGTGGTCATATAAACTTGTATTTGTTAAAATTTCCGTTTCTGTCTCAGTTTTGTTCAGCGGTGTATCCATTAATATAGCTGAAGCAGTTGCAACAAACATACAAACTAAAACATTTGCTACGACTGACGCAAGGTTTGTCTCATCATTTCCGCTGTAACCAAAAAGGAAAAAAACCCAAACACTATATATAAAGAACATAGAACGATGGAACAAAAGAAACAAGAAATATGTGACCCAATGCTCACCAGTAATATTCCCGCTTTCACAACTACTACTAGTATGCATTGCGTTTAATTTCAAGTTTACAACAAACAGGAAGTAAATGTTCGATGGATCCAAAAATGTATCAATACATCATGCATGTCATGTCATTACCAAGCTGTTACCAATTATCAGCAACATAGGAGTTGCTGAGTTTTCATGTAAGTGAATAAAATGTGCGACATTATTTTCGTTTTAGTTATCGGTTAACAGGAAGTAGAATAATTGATGGACATAGAGTAAATGAACATGACACTACAACACATATGTCATGTATGTCGACTCCAACTGCAATTAATTAAGAAGTCCGATGGATCAAAAAAGTATCCCACAGTACATCATATCCATATCAAGCTTGTTTCCAAATATCAGCAACCTATGAATAATAGTTGCCAAGCCTAGTTACATGTATATGCAAATGAAAAGCTGGGCAGAATTAATTTTGTGTGACGGAAAAAAATAAAGTCTTCGATAAACAGGAATTAAATGTCCGATAAATCCAGTAACGTATTCCACAATACACCATGCCATAACAAACTTGTTTCCAAATATCAGCAATCTAGGAACAGTATACCATCCTCTTCTTCGAAGCGGGACACAAAAATGCCAAACTGAATACAAAATTTGAAATTTGTTTAATAAGATGAGTCAAAAATGTGCCTGAGGTAGAAATAAACCACCTGTAACTTAGGGAGCGACCATTTGATTTTGTTTTGGAGGGGGGCTATGGTAAAATTTGAAATAAAAAAGCAGTATGCCAACAACAATCAATCAGATAATAAAAATGCAGGACAACGCTTTGATATAAACAAGAGTTAACATTTAAGTATGTCTCGCCTGCCGGCACCATCAGAAACAATTATTCTTTCTTACTTCCACTATATTTTGAATTTACATGGATTTTCAGTTTCTTAGATCAAAAGATGTTTATAGAACTTAAACATTGCTAATATATGCAATAAAAATAATCAAAGTCACTCAACTAGAAAATCAAGGTCATGGTCAAAAGATGGGATTGCAACTGGACAAAGCTGTAACTAGGGCATATGCATACCAAGTTTCATCAATCATGACCGATAATACTTGAGATATGGAGGTGTTTGCAAAACCTTAACATTGGTATTACATTGTCAAAGTCACTCAACCGGGAAATCAAGGTCAAGGTCAAACGATGGGGATGTAACTGTGCTAAGCTATTACTGGGGCATATGCACACCAAGTTTCATCAACCTAGGACCTATAGTTCTTGAGATATGGAGGTGCTCGCAAAAATTTTCCGTTGCTATTATATGTATTGAAATTGTCAAAGTCCTCAACCGGAAAATCAAGGTCAAGGTCAAAAGATGGGGATGCAACTGCGCTAAGCTACTACTGGGGCATATGTATACCAAGTTTCATCAATCTAGGACCCATAGTTCCTGAGATATGGAGGTGCTCGCAAAACTTTTCCATATGCTAAATTGTCAAGTCACTGAACCGGAAAAGCAAGGTCAAGGTCAAATGATGGGGATGCAATTGTGCTAAGCTACTACTGGGGCATATGCATACCAAGTTTCATCATCCCATGACCTATAGTTGTTTAGATATGGAGGTGCTACGTAATAAAACAAAATGTTAACACCGCCGCCGTCGCCGCCGCCTCCGGTAAAGTAACACCTATGTCCCGCTCTGCTTCGCAGGCGAGACAAAAATGACAGTGCGTATGGTCTTCTTTGCTGTCAATTTTTTATTTTATTTTAAAATTCAAAAATAGCTCGCAAAACATCCAGGCCTTGATTGTTCAGTTAATAAATAGGCTGAATGAAAAACATATCAATAACCCCATTAGCCCCATAAAAATCGAATGATCGCTCTCTTAAATGTACGAATAGGTGCTTAAGATTTTATTAAATTCATAACAGATGTTACTCAAATTCAACTGTGATGCATAGGAAGAGGTTATTTGGACAGTCTAACAGACAATTATCTACAAATGTACATGTAGCTACTGTTTAACTTATTTTTTTGTAAAAAAAATCCCCTCTTCTACACAAATGTTCAGTACTTACAATCCAGTTTACTATACGTGGGGTTTTTGATACCAAATTCCAACAAAAAGGTAATAAATATATGTTTGACAAACTAGCAGATTAACGCACAATCCGCAACAAAATAAGTTACTCTGCAATGAATTTTATTTATTTGAACAGTGGAAAATTAAAAAAAATAATAATAATAAAAACTCCACAATAAAAGATGGGAAGTCTGGGTGAATATTTTTAAAACAAAAGTTTAAACGGAGGAATCGCTAAATTATAAGATGTATTTTCAATTTTTTATACCCCCCCCCCCACTCACACACACCAAATAATAATAATAATAATAAAATAATACTCATAATAAAACTAAAGAATTATAAATTAAAAAGAATTTATATAAAAATTTATAATAATATATAAAATATATGATAAATAAACTACGATAAACGACAGTTCATATGCATTATATCATAGATGTATATATATGGGTCAAATCTAGAGCGGATCAATTAAGACACCTGGCATAAGGGAGGTAATGATTATGTCGTTTTTAGACTTCTTACGGCAACTTAACCATACGTAGATACGTGCGTCGCTTCTCCGATTATCTCTAGTGTGACGGTTGTATAAAGACCTACTAAGATTGTATTGAGAACTTTATGATCGTAGCATGAACGTAGAAGGGACGTATCAAAACGTTCAAGGACGTGGCCTGGACGGTATGATTTTTTTGTGTCGTTTATGCTACGATTGCACTACGTCCTAAAAGTTTGCACAACGTTCGCCGTACGTTTTCACTTCGATTTCATATAATGGTACTTTTCGTTCAAGTTTGTAGCACGACCATAATGAAGTTTCTACTGCGTCCTTAACACGTCCGTACAGTTTTTACTACGTTGACAGTACGTCCTAACGGTTTTAACGCCGTTTCTAGTAAGTTTTTACTAGGTTTTCTGACAGTTCACATGAATTTGTAAAAAAAAGTTTTAATACGTATTCAAATAAATTAGTTGTCTCTTGCCTGCCAGAAGAGGATTCTTTTATTCTGCATTTAATACACAAAGGACAAGATACTTTTTTAAATAATTATTATACTTTGCCAATTATATTAGTAAATAATACTGCCAAAATGTCGCGCCCCACGCCATACATGTATACATGTATATTTTGATTCTGTATATATCTTTATCAAAGCTGTTGTTTGTATTTCAGCGAAATTAATGACATCTGTTGGGTTTTTTTTGGTCAAGAATGGGGGTTTTCATTGACACTTTAGGATTAAGCTAAAATCATATGTAGTTTTTCTATACAGGGCCAACAGCGAGCAGCAACTGCTGGCCACATTCAAGGCTGCTGGCTGTTTTCTGTTGTGGATTTTTTAAATTGTTGTTATGGTTGTAGGTTTTGTCGTGTATACTTATTCCACATCTTATTAATTTCTATCTATATAATTTACTGATTGAATCTGTACATCTACGAATGTTCTATGATGCATACTGATATTTAGACATTTTTTAGCATTTCTATACATGGTCTAAGTATGTACAATGGAACGATCCAAATTATGTTTAGTTGGGGATTGGATATGTTCTTGTCCATACTAATTTGTCATATCGTTTCGGTTTTTTGTTTAATTTTGTCTCGACTTTTAATTTTTTTCCTGAATAGAGCACAATGTGTATCCTGAATTATTTTTCTGAAGAAAGATACAATCCTGCCTTTTGATGTCAAATTAACCCACAGCCTACACTTACAAATCAAATGGGGTTTTCATTTATTTGGGGATATTTGTCGAGAAAATAAAAAATAAAAAAGAACATTTAAAAAACGGGTCAAACATAGAAATGTTCGGATTTCGTTAAAAAGAAAGTAGATAAACGTCAGACTTGAAATCAAATCCCATGTTATGGGAGCCCATGATGATGTTGTTTACCAAATATTAAGCGCATCTGGTGAGTAGTTAGTGAGAAAACTGGTACGAATCACTAAATTGTCTACTAATGAACATTTATGTCAATAAATTAAAGTCAGTAAACAGAAAGTAGATGAGCGACAAACCTTATATCGAATCATACGTTATAAAAGCCCATGCTTACTAAATAACCCATGCACTTTAAAAAACTTTTTTGGTCCGCAAACTGCAAACAGGGGAAGGATTCACAAAAGCATCAAGTTTGTTTTTCATTCCAGAATTAATAAATACGTTTATAAAGGCTATGATTAGTAAATGCTGAGGAAACTGATAATTACAAAAAAGGTTCCCCGCCCAAACGACATTTACCATATATCCCTAGAATTTTCAATCTGACCGATTACATCTTGCTAGTACATTGTCTTAAATACACATGCAGTATTTTTGATGCATACAAGTTTTACAGGAGGCAATTCCGGGCGAATAATCAAAATTCGATGCGTGATATATGCCCTGACCAATAAAAGACGCTGAAGACAAAAGTTGTACGGCAACAATACAAAAAAACAAAAAACAAAAACAAAATAAACATAATAACTAGCATCTTCCGGTTTAATTAACACAAATGAAGCATCGCCTCGTGTCGACTTCAAGTGAATGGACATTTAAGAAAGTTTTTTTTAAACCACGAAAAGACTTTGATATTTTTCACCGTAAGTTTTACTATATAAAAGACTAGTTCATGACTTATGGTACAGACTGAATTAAAAACCCGAGATATCCAGGTTTTGTGGCACTAAACTCCATGTGCATCATAAACACAAAATAACACGATTGTGAAACACAACCAATGCAATTTTCATTATACATTAAGTAAGTTTGTCAAATATAGGTGGCTAAGGATGGGTTAATGGTGCGTCATGCAGTTTCTGAGAGGTTTGTAGAGCTAACCAAAATAAAAATCAGACATCGAACGTATGCGCGGAGGTGATATTGCTGTCTTTGTTTTAAAACTGTCGCGAACTTTCTATAGACGTACTGCAAACGAGCTAGTCGCAGTACAGTCGCAGCAAAAACGTAGTTGGAACGTAATGAAGACGTGATGAACGTAGAAGACAAGTAGTGAAACCGTGCTGAACGTAGAAGACACGTAGTAAAAACTTGATAGTCCTAGAAGGAACTTGGTTGTAAATTTGAAGGACGTTGCACGGTCTTGATGAGGACGTAGAGAAGTCGTATTGAAAACCTAGGAGCAATATTTCTATTCCGTTTTTACTGCGTTCTAAGAACGTACTAAGAACTTGGTGGTCTTCGTCCCAGTGTGACGGGGGTATTAATAAACCCCAAATTTAAATTGAAAGTCTTATTGTTCGGACGTTTCGGATGTCTGATAATTACTTTAAAAATCAAATAAAAATGTACCCCATTAATATTATTAATTTCAATGCATGAGAAAAAATATGTATAATGACCGAAATCGATTGAACAAACAAAAATACGCAAACAAAACAATTTTACAAATACATGTCTACACAACATTTTGGAATCTTAAACTTCCCGAGACATTTTAAAAGTGTATTTCAATGTTATATTTAAAATCTGTAAGCTGTTTGACATTTGTTTACTCAACAGGCAATATTTATAACAGTAAAAAAAAAACGGTGGCTGTTTGGTTTTAAGCGCAATTTAAATTGCAGCATTACAACAAGCAAGGCAACCGTTTTCGGACACTATATATTCCTTCTCTACTCGTCTCTTTTCCTTACTACATGTAGTGGTCTTCATGATTAAAATAAGTGTTCTTTTTTTAATCCATCGCCATATTTCCCCTCATCATTAATCATGAGCCGTGTCAAGATCGATATGCCTCATAATGGTTAACGGATTGACAAGTTAAAATAACCGCATCCCCTACAAATTTAATTTCATTCCATAACCAGTAACCTAATTGCAACCAATGGATATGACCTCAAATGTACAGCCATTCTTAAGATGTACGGATCTTACATTCATTCCAAAGTTATAATGTTCCCTTGATGAATAGTTTTGGCACCAGAAGCTGTGGGTGAATAAAATATGCAATCGTATCCATGTTGATTGCAGGCGTTTCAATCCTGCCAACATTTACCATGTTCGTAACATAAATTTTCAACATCGGTTTGGTCAAGTATTGGTTTGTAGGTGCCTAATAAAATATTATAATATAAAAACTTATTTTCACTTCTGAATCAATACATTTTTAACAGCGTGAGTTAGAAGTGCTGTATATGATGATTAGAAAACATTTCCCTATTGTCTATTGTCTGAGATAACTATGCAATTTAACCAAATACTGTCATATTGCATAACTTTATCGCTATTTTAAGGCTCATGGTTACACGTCGAATAAAATGGTTTATATTTGACCTATTTTTCTAGTCTAAGTACGACTTCAACTACACATAGAAAAAGGAAATATAATGTAGCAGCGTCTAGACATAAGCATCGCCCATCCTTTACCCTTCCATTTTACAAGATTTCTTTTGTGATTTTTCTCCTTTCATTTTCTTTCCGTTCAAATTGTACCTAGTAAGATAAAGCATGAATTTTCCTTAAATATGCTTCCTTTCAAGTGTCATATGGGCGTTTCAATAACAACAATAATGAAATAATTTTGCACGTGGAGGCCATTTGACAGGGCATGGTTGATATTTGACTATATTTGGGTGAACTGTAAAACGTCAAGAAAATGCCCCGACAAAACAAATGAAGTGTGCACATAAAACAAAATGCTAAATCTTAGAGGAAAAATAATTAATCTAGACGCTGCTATGCTTTATTAAGCAACTGGATTTGTAGTTTTAGCTCCACGTTGACTGAAAAAGGCGTAAGATATCATATTTAAAATACCTTAATCTTTATCATCAATTTTCCATATGACTTTGTCTACCTTAATTAGAAAAGCACATTCATATGATTTGTTTACATGTATAAGACTTTGATTTCATTTTCTCAGGAATGTTGGTTAAGTTAAAAAAAGATGTGAGAAATAGTAATGAGGGTTGATCAATATAAAATACCAACATGTGGGTACATCTTGGATAATAAACAGTATCTGTTCCAAAATAAGGTGAAATTTCTTTGAAAATTTTACCTGTGTCCGGGATATTATCTTACAATATTCTATAGAAATATATATTCACTTTTAAACATTATGCTAGCTTAATAAACCCCAAATTTAAAGGTAATGATCATTCAACGTTGACACTATTTCACATTTTGTATATACATGTAAGGATGTGCTTAATAAAATGCAATATAAATTTCTTAAAATATCTTATATTGTTTTTAAGATATCGAGCTTAATAGGTGAGAAATGTAAAAAAATATAGGAAAAAAAGCAATAACTCCTACATGGGTTGTTGGATCTTCTTCAAATTTTCAGAGCAAGTACAATGTATATATTGACATGTTGATCACTCTTCTTCAGAATTTAAAAATCTGTCACCGTTTTTGAGTTTTTATCAAAAAACTGTAATTGACCCCTATGTTCTATTTTTAGCCACACTGGACATGTTTTACGACCAATCAGAAATCCTCACATCAGTTCTATACATTTCATGTTGATAAGTTTGGTTCCAATTCGAGGAATTAAATTGTCAGAGGAGTTAACGCTTTAATGTTATAAGGAAATGATGTGACAATGGTCAAATTTGACTTCCTAAGGGGAATAACTCCTACCAGGAATGATCCTACAACGTTGAAACTATTACATATTTTGTAGATCATGATGTGCTCAAACAATATGCATTTTGAATTTCGCAAATATATTATATAGTTTTTAAGATATTGAACTTATTAAGTGCAAAATTCATAGAATGTTAGAAAAGGGACAATAACTCTTATATGGTTGATTGTTTTTTTTTCAAAATATCAGGTTACATTGTAAGTATAGCTTGAAGTGCTAAACACTTTTACCATGTGCAATAATTTTGACATCTGTAGCAGTTTTTTGAATTGTTTGCAAAAAAATGCAATTTACCCAATTAGCCACGGCGGCCATGTTTTTGTCGAATCTAAAATCCCAACATTAGATCTTAGAACTGAATACTAATGAATAAGCATTATCAAGTTTGGTTGCAATTTGACTTATGATATCAGAGGAGTTAACGATTTAAAAAGTTTACGGATGGACAGACGACAGACGCAAAGTGAAGACCATAGCTCATATGACCCTTAGGATCATCTGAAGTTAAAACTGTAGCTGTACGTTTAGTCATGTCTTGATGCCTTTACACAGAAATCAAGCGCACTGTGGGTCCTAGAGATATAATTAGGTTCCCTACAGTTATTTATCCTTTCACACCAGATTGATTACGTACTACGTATATAATATAGGAAACAAATAAAGCAAAATGTTTTAGTATTATTTCATATGATAAAAAGATAATGTAACAGGTAATTATATAAGGAGATGTGAAATAAGTTAATATGACACAAACTACTAGTATATCATATATACACATCGATTTTAAACTTCCGGAATGGAAAATAGCCAGCAGCCTTCAATGTGACAAGTGCTCGTTGCCTGCTGCTTTTCAATTAGCCCTAGATTAAAAATACTATAAAAAACCAAAGAAACACCCCAGTCTTGACATAGAACAAATGACACATAGCTGACAAGTACATACAAATATGTAAGCTTTGACAGAGAGCTTAGCTAAGAACAGGCACATGTAAAATGTAACACACTTAAACTAGTCTTTTGGGCTCAAACTTCCCTCTTAGATAATTCACAACAAAGCATAAAGAATACATAGTAAAATAAAATCGGTTAAGACAACAAAACAAATAGAACATACAAGAACTCTTGAGAGAGCACTCGCAGTTGCTGGCACATAGCTAAGAAACATCAGTCGATTGATGGTAGTACATCGGTTTTAAATCTACCACAACACTTAAAAACAGTTAATGATATGCTGAAATTCCACTAAATTAATCCGATACCCTTGGTCGTTGTAAACGACCAGCATATGACACTTGAAGTTCTAAAACTGACAAACTGAAAACAAGAAGTTGTCGATAAACAGTCTATCAAAAACTTAATCCTATATGTATGAGACTCTTGTGAAACCGGTCCTGACAACTATTAGAATACATGGTATCATGTACATTCAAACAAAATTAATTCATTTTGTGTGTGCTTGTTAAATTTATTACATTTTGATATTTTATTCCCAATACTTTTAACCACAACTTATAAGTTTTCAAAAATATTATAAAATCAATTAACTTCAGCTTTGCATCATTGAAGTTCACAAAATTTTATTGTCGATTTACAACCATATACATTAAAGGTAAAAGTTGCAGTTGTTGATAAATATGTAATGATTTTTTTTTAATTATTTACCAGAAAGAAATCTTTATACAATAAATACCGAGAATTAGAATTTAATTCTATTATATGTTTTTTTATCAGATAACAACATAAGCCCCATTTACATGTACAAATTATACATACGTATGTAAATATACACATGTGAAAATTTACACACGTATGTATAAGCAAAAATGCTAAGCATTTACATGAGTTTTATGCTTGGTGTGTATTTTCATAAATTAATTCAAATGAGTTGGCTGGACCAATATGAACTATAGGTATACCGATATGTGATCCTGTTACAGTCATTTTGTATATCCCTGGATTTGCTAATGAAGCCCTGTCATTATGGTCTTCAAAATTTACAGTTCCTTTATTTCCCACCCCACCATTTTCTCTCTCTCAGTGTGTGTAGGTTCAACCAGAATTCAGCATTGTATTTTCGACAAATAAAGGTTGATTATAATGTGAAACTGTGTAATGGTTGGTCATATCCAACACTGGCAAGTGTTCAAACAAGTATGACCTTATTTCTGGAAAGAATTCTTCATTTTCAGTCACCATGGCGTAGGTATGGATTCCAGATTGTGCGAAATTTTTGGGGAAGGCTTTCGTCACTTTCTGGATGCATTAGCCTTATACATGTATATAATGGTGCGTTGAGGGTATATTGGCCTGTCTTGTGAGTTGGTTCGTTTTTCTGCTGGTTTGTGGTCGTTTACACAATTAAGCCCTTTTTACATGACTGGCATGCATGTGTCGGTGTTATGGATGCTGTGTTCTGGGTTCAACTTGTTGTTTCAATTAGTTCTTGTCACGATTATGACTAAAATATTGTAGACTGGACATAAAACAAAAAACAAACAAAAATATAAAGACCAATGCAGTAATACAACAACTTTCCTTTCTTTATGGTGTCAAAAGATTAAATGTGAAAGTCACATTGGTGCAACTTAAACCATGCTCTAATTGTCCCGCTGCCTTTCTCAACATACAGTTTCGAATTATAAAGACTCGAATATAGAATTTGGCTTTCCAAAATGCAAAAGTTAGAAAAGGTAGTGATATTTTTGTTCCCACTGCATGACTTTACTCAGAAATACGCATATCTATGCTTTGTGTATGAAAGATGCAAATTGTGTTGGAGGAATTAAGAGTTAAGGTCACAAGTTTAGAAAAAAAAAAGATATTGTAGATATTGGTTTCTCATGCATAACTTATAAACGCCTTTATATAATTTAATAAAACTTACACGTCGTAGAGCTTATGGTGAACGAAAGATGCATGTGGATTCTGGAGTAAATAGCTTTAAGGTCAAGTCAAAAGGTCCACAGGAAGGGAAAATCGAGCTATGCATTTCTTTGATTTGCGTTTACATGCACAAAATTTAATTAAAAAGCGTATGTAAATTTACACATAAAGATTTACATCTGGTCCTGAGGTGATGTAAATTTACACCATGTGCAAATTTACATACGTATGTATTTGCATTTACATGCAGTATTTACACACATGTGTAAAATTACATACATATGTAAAAATGCATATGTATGTAAAACTGTGCATGTAAATGGGGCTATAGACAATGTATTACCAAGAAATCAGTGACTAGATATGAATTTAAATGTCAACTTCAGCTTTGCATCATTGAATTTCAAAAAAACATATTTTGGATTTACAACCATATTAACATTGTCGACAAAACTGCATATTTTGGGTTTTTTTTCTTTTCATTCAAATGTTAAAATGAGTTTCTTTAAATGCTAAGACAAAATAAACCGTTATTTCTTTAATAAAATGTGATACGGTAATTAGAAAAATGACCCTTTCGCTGAAAAAAATATTTTTTATTAAATAAGTGGTAATGAAATATCAATATTTTCGAGTGAATAGAAATCGGTTATTTCACTCAGAGGAATAACTAAAAACGTGGAAATTTTAGTAAATGGTATTCAACTTTACCTATAACATCGTTCAGACGTCAAAAACCATGTCGCCTTAATGAAAATAGTCCGACCGAAAATTTTCGTAATTCAGCCATAATCATATTATATATATTTATTAAATATTAAAACTAACTCAAGATTTCAAATATATTCGGGGTATGCTTAACCTTAACCGCTGCTAAGTGCACTCGTGAATAATTGGGTTGTTATGTCATTAGTTGAATATTTTTCATATTCGAAATCATAAGCTAAAATGTATACTATAATTATTCTTTTTAACGTTGAGTTTCTTTTCTTTTCTTTTCGCAAAGTTTAGCTTGAACTTAGAATTTTACACCTTATGTATTTCATTTAATGCGTCTAACTATAAGAAAAAATCCAAATTATGAACAAAAAATCTTTAATTAACAGACATAAAATTACAATTGTCTGTTTAAACAGACATAAAATTACAAATGTCTGTTTAAATAATCTAGCATTGGTGGTAATTCCCTTGCTAGTGCTACATACACTCGGACTTTTTTTTACAAAGATGATAGCCAACCATACCTATTTCGTGTCATCTTTAAATATTCAATTGGAGAAGGAACATGAAGAGTTACCATATTCGCACCGGATACCTTAACCACACCAAATTCGTTAGTCAGGAAAATAGCTGGATCTTCGTCCTGTTTACCTACAAAGAAGTCCGTTCAACTCACTAACTTTGTTCAACAGATTGCCACACGAAATTCAAAGTTTCGTCTAAACAACTTTTTGAAAAGCCTTTTTTTCAAATTCAAGGAACTTCGTTGCTTTAGATTTAAGTTTTACATTTTCCCCCAAAACATCTGAGAAAGATAAGATTTGTTTTATTGAGAACAAGTTTGCAGTAAGCTTGATTTCCTAATTGACAACATATTTGTTACATTTTGAAAAGAGATTTTTGAACAACAAATTGGCATGCAAATGAGCACAAACTGTGCTGCTCTCCTCGCCAACTCTCTTTAATTCTCTAACGAGACTGAATTTCTTCTTTAATCTTTAATCTCACTTTCGGATATATATTTATTAAGTCCTCTCTGTAAACATCAGATTCCTACAATTTATCCCAAGAGCTAGAGATTAACGAAACCGTTGATTCCACTTGCGTCACGTCACTCTTGAATTTACATCTCAAATAATACCTGGGTGGTCATCTCAGTGCAAAATTGTATGATAAAAAAAGACGACTTTGTCTTGTAATTATTATTTTCTTAACCTGGAACATACCTAATTCACCTGCATACGTTGTTTATATTTCAGAACTTATTTGATATGTCAGGGATGGTACACATTTTCAGATTTTAATCAGACACCGCTACCTTCGACGCCGACTATTAAACCAAGGTTTTTGGAAATACGATCCACAAAAAAGTCCTTCGTAACAGCCACCGGTGGAAACTTTCAAAATAATGTTAGACGGAATGGTGAGTGATTGTTTTGATTAGTATTTGGTTGGTAGTTTTCCTTCAATATCCATATTTAATGTATGCCTCATAACCGTGTTATGTTGTTTTTTTTTTTTTTTTTGTAATTGCCGGATCAAAATATTTGAATGGAAGCAGGAGGTTTGGCACGCAGTAAAACCTGGTTTAACAATTTCTCTTAAAATGTTTGTACCAAGTCAGAAGCATTACAAACTTCAATTTCTCTGCTATGGCTTTCTTGTTTTGCCTTTTCTCTTTGACATTTGAGACTGATCATTAAGTTCGGTATAATTTTGTTATAACCCTTATTTGATTCAGTTCATACTGACTCTTATTATTTGAATCTAGATTTTTGTTTGCACAATGACTAGAAATTAAAATACATGTAAGTCTAGACATCTACTTTAACATATAAATGGATAAATGGATAAGGTGTTAAAAATGCAGCCAAACATATAAATTAGTCTATTTAAATGTCCTTGTAAAGGCTGAAGTCGACAAACACAACAATAAAACACCTTATGCAGCGTACTTTCTAAAAAAAATCTCGGACGGTCACGGATGGGATATAACTGTGATAGATAATAAGCCATAAAAATTGCAATGGCATATCGTTTACTACATATCTGTCAAATATGAAAACCATCTTTCAGTGCAATTGATAAAATTGTATCCTTTACGGTTAGAAAACTTAATAAATGGAAAATAAATGTTTTGATATATGTTTATTAATGTCTTGCTACATCATACATTTGAAATCATGATCACCAAGTTGCTTCATGAGTAATCAACATTTTTGTATTTAATTATAAATAAAGATATTCGACTTCACTTTTACGACCCTTAATTAAAATCGATCCACTCCAAAAGGTTTGTATATACAAGATTTCGTATTCTCAGAAACACCTACTTTTTAAAATGTCTGGTGTTATAAGAATTTTTTTTAAATTACCTAGTTTTTCAATGTCTGTCAGGGATATTTAATAACATGGTTTGCGTGTCTCTTTGTTTGTTAAAAAGGTCGAAATTGGATGCACAATCCAAACGACAAAGTGACGAATGTATAGAACTGGTTTTTTTTTAATTTGCACTCACGTAATTAAAAAAGAATGAAAGCATGCCATGGCAACGCAATTGCAGCAATTATCAATCAACTATAGGCCAAAACGTCATTCTTAATATAAAGTTTAAAGTTAATAATTTTTTACCATTTGGCATTTTTCTGTAATTTGAAATAGAAATGTATACAAATAGATATGTGAATTTTCATAATTTCATGTTTATATCAGCTTTGCTTCACTGAATTACAGAGAATCTCTCCATACATTCACCTTAAAGGATTGTTTTATCTTAAAAAAACGTGTAAGAAAATATTCTGTACTGTATTTCTTTACATAAATGTTACATAAGTCTTTGTCTTAGATGGCTATCTTTATGTTTAAGGATCTTTCTTGTTGTATGAAATCTTTATCGACTGGTTTGATAAACTTTAGTTATTTTTGTGCTTCGTCGGAGATTATTAATTCAGTGAAGACTATGCTTTTAAAAACATTATAGTATGTGCCTTTCCTAAGCCAGATAGTTCGGATGGTGAATTGGCCAACAGCAGAGACTAGCTTGTTATAAGAGGTGAATTAGGTTCGAAAGAATGACCAAGTTGTATTAATTCGCCTAAGTCAAGTATCTTTATCGAAGCCAATGCATGTACTCAGAGTCAAGAAGAAGGTTCTTCTTTTGCAATTTTAGGATTGGGTTATAGCGTATGTATTTTATTTTTGATTTAAGGCCAAGCACGGACAATCGGTCGCAATAATGTCTACACAACTTTAAAGGTATAAAGGTTATCATTGAATTACTTTAAAAATGTGTTTTGAAGTAAAATATATGTTAATGAATAATATTTATTTATTTATTTATTTAATTTTGTTATTTAAAAACCTCACGTTTTGTATGTGAATTGTACATAAATAGTAAAAATACATACAGCAAAATAAAAATGATGTTCAGTTGCAAAGACTTTATTCTTTCAAATTCCGTATCCTTCATGTTTAAATAGACTTTAAACATCTTTGTTACTAAGTGACTACATGTCTTTACAAACTTTCATTCTTTTGAGTAATGATTGATTATCATTTGATGTTTGAATTTTGTCAGAAGATATGGTATTTGATTGTCACTTTTTGTGCTTTGGTTTGCAATTGACGGCTGATTGAGAGATCGTCTCAGTTTCCAACTCTTGTCTTAAAACAACGTCGTCATTTTTGTGATCATATAAACCCCCTTGATGTTGCAACAACCCATGGCAACACTACTAATTTATTGCATCAAACTGAAGCTGATTATCCTTCCGGTGCACATTCATCGTTCATTATTGTTCCGACGAACTGATGAATTCATTTCGGTTGTTTTGTGTTTCTGTTGATGTGATATTTTTTTTCTATATAGTAATTTTTTGATTAAGTATTTTTTATCTATTTCCTTCTCCGAAATTACTTATTGCTTTGGAATATGTAGATTTGTAGAGGAAAAGTTGGTCATATCCATTTTTTTTTAAATGCCACAAGTGAAATGATAAAGTCAGGACCATTACAATCCATTGCAGTCATGAATTTTGAAAATTTTATATTGATTTTGCTAATGAATTCAAATCAAAAATGGCACATGTCCTATCTTCAATAACCAAATTATTTCCAGGGTATTGAAGTCTTTACTTTCTATGGTTTGTTTTATTTTGGTCATATTTTAGATTTTCGATAGGAACTACCCGGTATTACAAAGTTGACATAATTCAAGTACGTCACAAACGTTCGGTCTATTAAGATTCTGTTTGTTAATTCTATAAAGTGGTTAATTGAACCATTTACGTTAAAAAATCATACAGTGATTATAACTGCTTTAATCATTATGTAAGATACAAACATATATCAAAAAATAATATATCAAGTACAAGAAGCATTAGAATAGTTGGTGCAAATGTAACTACACGAAAAACAATCAACATGAAAATAAATCATATGAACTCTAAAAAATGCTATAAGCATCAGTATCTTAATATGTCTACAATAAATCTTTTAAAATACTTTCACACATCATAACAACAATGAAAGTATCTAATTGTATATACAGTTAACGTGGTGGTTGGAAGAAGCTGTAAAGATGGAAGGCAGCATTCAAACCAGATTCAATGGCACCTTGGATCCATCCATTGGTATATGAAATAGCTTCGCCGGCTATGTATACCGGGTGGTTTGGTGTCGTTAGGATTTTCATTCCATTATTGTACTGGGATGGAAGAAGGCTTGCATAGGCACCTTGGGCTGCTCCATCACTGAACCACGCTTGAACCATTCCTACTTCAAATTCTTCTTTCATTTCAGGGTGAATCTTAGATATTTGATTGACAGCACTTGCAAGTGCATTATCAGGTGATTGCGACCCAAAAATGAGAGCATCTTGTCCCCAAGTATAGGAAACTAATATTCCTCTTTCATTTGGTGGTAATGGGTCGTTTCGGTTTGGATAGTGTAGTTGGCCTATTGGCATATTTGTTTTTGTAAATCCTCCTTGTCCGAGATCTTTCTCCCAAAATCGGTTGCTGCATTGCATTACAACCTTTGTCGATGCTTGGTAGTGAATGTCACTAATTGCGCGCCAATACTCATCTCCTATATCAAGATCGATCTGCCTCAGAATGGTCAATGGGAGAGTTAAAATAACTGCATCTCCTACAAATTTCCTTTCAGATCCGGTGACATTGTTGTGGCCAATGACCTCTACTTTGCCATCATGACATCGACGAATTGATGTGACTTTAATCCCGAAGTAAATGCTGTTAGCAAGATGAATATCCTTGTTTTTTGGTCCAGGCTGGAGCTGAATAAAATGCTTTGCGATCGTGTCCATGCCTTCTACTGGTGTTTGAAGAGTTTCCTGCCACCATTGACCTAGTTCGTCTCTTAAATGTTCAACCAGGCTTTGGTTCAATGTTGGACTGTATGCACCATACTAAAACAGTAAGTAAATAGATGAAACGTAGAGATTTCTTTTTTAATAGGTCATTGTAAATTCATTGAAATACACACCATATACGTACATGTATTAAACATTATGGAGCAAATGAATAATAAGACACCAATCATTTTCATGAGGCAAAGGAGTACCAAAAGGGCATATAAATATTCTTAGTCCCCCAAAAATCAAAGTTATTAGACAAAAAAATAGACGGATAAAAAGGAGGAATATTTCAAACTTTGGAAACATAAAACCTATTTTAATCCACCATTTCTTTTTAATTGCCTGCAGCAAGTCAAAACTTTAATTTCTCTGGTATGTTTTACCTTGTCTTGTCTTTTCTTCTTGAATATGTAATATTTACCATCCCAGTTCGGTAGTTTTGGTGTTACCATCATTTACACACAAAACAATTTAACTGCTTTCAAGTCAAAACCACATTTAGTAGAATACATTTAAAAGGGCTTAACAATCGAATAAAAAAACCTATACGTCAACGTTTATATTTTGCTCGCATTTAAGGGTGTATTAGATCATTGTAAATTGCTACTTTTATTGTTGTCGATTCTGCCAGGTTTTGTTAAGATTTGTAGCTAATTCTGTAATGGGCTAGCTTTTCATGGTTTGCAATGTTTTTTTTGTCAGGATTTTCGATGATGAAAGTGCAATATTTTATCGTTTAATGCCTACCTAATAGCCTTGAATAGCAATTTCTGGCCAAGGCAGATAGATTATTTCGATGTGTTTTGACCTCAGGAAATCTTCGACAGAAAACTTGCTCCATATTTCAACCCACTTTTCCCAACCTACTTTTGATCCTAGTTCAGAAATCAGCTGGAACAATTCATCTTTTACAGGCTTCATTGACTTCTCGTATAAATCCACTTAATAAGAAAAAGACAGACAAAACGCATTGTAATTGTATTGAATTCCAGGGTCGTTTTCAATACCTTTGATAACAAAACTAATTTAGATTTTAATAACATGATTGCTCATTAAAATTCACCGTTGAAAATCAGTCAGCAAGGTAATAAAATTTCAAAAATTCGAGAGAGCAGGATGATGTTATGTTTTATATAAAGCTTTTAACTGTTTGAAAAACAGTGTTACCTACTAATTTCATAACTGATCGTTGTTTGGCCGACACCGGACCGGGGAGTTCTCAAGACCACCCATCGAACTTACAAATTGGCCACGTTCAATTACATAATATAAATATAAATAAAAAACATAATTGTCGGATCTAAAAAAGCATGCTTCGTAACATTATACAATCCAAATTATTGCAAATCCCTTTCAGAAGACACATGCCCTTTAGGGACCGACCATTTAACTTGAAGGGGGCCTTGTTTTTTCCTAAAAAAATATTCTGAAAATTGTTTTTGATGAAATAAAAAATTTTGACAGCAGAGGGTAAGAAAAAATATTCTGTAAAAGGATTTCTGCCAATTTCTGCCAAATAAAAATAATGATAATTATGAAAAAAAAATATTCTGTCGCGACGCCTAAAAAAAATAAATATTTTTTTCCGCACTCTGCGCGAAAAAAAAAATTCTGACCAAAATTAAAAACCAAGCCCCCCCCCCCGCTCCGTCAAATGGTCCATCCCTTATCGAAATTATATTATCTCAACGGTCTTTTGGTGCAGAATACATTGTGAAAATTTAAAATTCAGATTTAATGTAAGTGCTTTCACAAATTATTTAACTATCGGTCAAGGTTTTTTTTTTCTAAGCATGAAAGGTTTGATTGCATTAATCGTTATTTTCTTTTCCAAATACTAAATTTTGCACCCCCTATTTGATTTTTTGGTTAAATTATTTAGCTCCGCCAATATTTTACAGCATAAAATTCTTACAAATTCCATCAACATTCAATTTGGGGTCTTTCGATACATGTTCATCCCATCCTGGAAACAATTTTGTGCTGTAGAATTTGTTATTGTTTTCCCAATCTGAAATTTAAATATCTATGATTTAGTGCCATCGTTAAAAACATGGAATACAATGTCCTACTTGAATAAAATTTTCTATTTTTAAGAACAAAACAAACTCGTAGCATTGATATGGAAGAATCGAAGAGGTACCAATGTGGCACTCGAATGTCCAAAATTCGAAGGGCAAAAATTATACCGGTAAACATGAACAAGAACGGCACGACGAAGCACAAAACATAAAAAAAAACAAAATGGTTTAATGTCAATCAACACGCAAACTCAAGTTCGTTGTGGACTTTTTTAATGATTGTTTATATTGTACAACATAAGTTATGCCGCATACTGTTATATCTTCTACAACAAATGAATCATAACGAGAGTGAACTCAGGTGTTCCGGAAGAGCAAAGAAACAGGTTGATATTTGACAAACACAAATACTATCCAAGGCATGGACAGATGATCTAAATACTATTTATATCCTAAAAATCAATATTATTAAAAATATCGTTAAAATGCTTAATTTTTTAAGGGGAAATTTTCGTTAAACCACTGCGATAATAAGTACATTTTTTGGTACTTAGGTAATGCCATTTTCCTTTAACTTTTGAATTTATAAATTACAATTTGTCTGTATAAGATTTGAATAGTTATTACTTAGTATTAGATAGTTCTAAAGCACCTTTTGTTTTGATTTTCTCGTGTCCCTCTAGATGCAGCCATGTATCACCATTGTAGTTGATGAAGGGTCGCAAAGGTATTCCAAACTTAGCAATATATCCATTAGTTAAGTAATGGTTTGGGGGAATACGCATGGCTCCACCTGCAACATAAAACACATTTTTTTTTCTTTTTGAAGCTGTTTATAGTCATAGACAGGTATCTCACTTATCTGGTACTTTTCGTTCATTATTTTTGTTACTATTTTAAACTGTGGAATGTTTTCACACGTAAATGCATTTAAATTCATTTTCACTTAATCAAGTTATATAGGTGATAAAAGCTAACCGGAGGCATCAACGTTCGACTTGCATCCTGCAATCCGGTTTTTTCAAATATCCGATAGAATTGAATGTAAATCATTGTTACTAATTAATAACTGTACCTTCTGCGTGCAATCCATTTGAAAATCCACTTCTTAGCGTCTTTGTTCGGCCCCCGACCCTATGTTGAAGACCGTAGACTAGCTCTCTCTTTCAACCTCACGTTCCGTTATATTGATGATGTCCTTTCACTAAACAATTCTCGATTTGGTGACTTTCTCCATCTCATATATCCACAGGAGCTTGAGATAAAGGACACAACGGATTCTAGGAAGTCTGCTTCATATTTAGATCTACATCTCGAAATTGACTCTCAAGGTAGACTTTCAACAAGGCTCTATGACAAACGTGATGACTTCAACTTTCCAATCGTCAACTTCCCCTTCTTGTGTAGCAATATTCCGTCAGCTCCAGCTTATGGAGTTTACGTATCTCAATTGATTCGTTACTCCAGAGCGTGCGGGACTTACATCGATTTCCTTAGCAGAGCGACACGTCTGACGCAAAAATTGCTCACACAGGGTTATGTTGCTCCTCGGTTGCTGTCTTCACTCAAGAAATTTTACGGAAGACATCATGCACTTATAGACAAATATGGGATTTCGATCTCTCAGATGAGTGCAGATGTTGGTTTGTCATAGTGTGTTGTTTTGTCTTCCTTTGCTGGATTTGACACGCTGAATGGACTATTGGCAACGCGACGGGTGTGCTATAGCAAGCAGGAACTGCTTACTCTTCCGGAGCACCTGAGTTCACTCTTGTTTCGACTGGAGTTCGCGTTGTTGATTGATATTCAGTTGTTTTGTGTTTCCATGTTTTACGTGTTGTCTGTTTTTGTCCCGTTCTTGTTTGTGTTTACTGGTTTAGTCTCTGCCCTTTCGGACTTTTGACATTCGGATACCCCATTGGTACCTCTGCTTCTTTCGACTATCTGTGTCTTTGTGAAAATAAGTAGAATGAGTGCACATATACATGTACTTTATAGTATTAAACACTAATTAAACGAACGAGAGAGCAGTAGAACTAAATACACATGGAACATGTTTATATGACCACAGCAATTATGACAAATAATTTATATAAAGCACTTTTGGAACCGACCATTTAACTTGGAGGCGGCCCTTTTTGCTAACAAAGTGTTCTGGAGTCAAATTGTGATAACAAAAATGCTCTGGCATCACAGGTTCAGAAAAACATTCTGAAGATGTATGTTTGCCTTAAAAATAATATGCTATTTAACCATGCTAATTATATAAAAAATATAGTGTCATGACGCCTTTAAAAATAAATAATCCCCTTCTAAAGATAGTCCTTCCCGTTGATCTTCTAAACATAGTTTTGAGAAAATTACATCGTAGAATATTTAATATCTTCTCATGTTTAATTTTGTCAAATTCGTTTTAATTCATTTTATCTAAGTCTATTTCTGTATAAAATACAGTTGTACATTTGTACACTTGTTTGGTAAACAAAAATAATGAATGCTTATATACATAAATTGTACCTTATATCCCACTTTTTCCAACTCGAAAGCGGCAGATAATCCTGCGAGCCCAGCCCCTACAATAATAACGGTCTTTTCGTTAGCATCAGTCTGTAAGCTGACAGATTCGCTACGTGTATTAAGTGTTGGTCCATAACTCTGGTATGCTGTCTCCAAACTACCCTCAACTATTTCCAGGTAAAACTTCTTTGTTACGTCATCTTGTTGAATAGCATCATCTGTCCCTAGTTTCTGTACTTGTCCCAGGTAAGGGCATCCAAAAATCGGATGGTTTGCTGCCCTGTTGCTAAAAGGATTCTCAAAGCATTCAATTCATAAGTTTAAAAAGTTTACATTCATTGAAAATTTGTGTCTTCCAGTTAACATTCATCCGAAACCAAAATCAGTTGTTTTGGTAATTGGCAGAGAGAAATATATCCTTTCTAATTGAATGATTTAATGGGCTTTTGAATGAAGAAGGTAAGACCATAATAGTTTTGTACGTGTACAAAGAAGGTAAGGTCATAGTATTATTTTACCCTATCGTTTTCTCTTTGTATCTGTCCTAAACCAGATACATGTATGTTAATCAAAGTTTATGTTTGCGTATATTTTCAACAAGTTTCAAAATATATAATCATAAAGCGTTATTTGTGCTACAATGCCTTGTATTTTTTTGCCGTTGGATGGATGTGTCCTTGCATTAATGTTTACAACGCAGTGTCCTTGGACAACGTAATTCGAATTTATGCTTTCATCGACAATCATTATTGTCACCGTTTGCTATATTTAATTTGGTTTCCTACAGCGTCATGTTTGGTTAAGTTTTTAAAATCTAAAAGATTTTTTATGATTATTCTAGGAGTATTTAATTGAGATTTAAAATAAATCTAAAATCGGCCAAAATAAGAAAATTGAGATATGTTGACATTTTTATAGAATTTATGTAAACCGATAAAAATTCATTTTCAAACAATACATGCAATACGGTAAAATGGAATGTCAATGTTTTATAGCATAATTTCTACGTGACTTTTGTGAAGGCACATGCATCCTTTTATGCATATCGCTATTTTACTTCCTTCAATTGTAAAATAAACGAAAATTGCAGAATAAATATATTTTGATAAAATCGACATTCATTTGATTCATTTTTACAAAACAAAATTAAGCTAAAGAATAAATAACAAACAAGTGAAATTTCTTAGATCCTTTTTGAATGGCACTGAGCGAAGGAGACACTCAATTTTCATTTGTACATATTATTGCAATTTGTATTTTCCCCCACTGTTTTGTTTGTAGCCATTAGTCCTCTCCATTAGGTGTAATTTTTGCTTTATAATATTTGATTTGATTGACTATACAACACAAGAAGCAGATAGGTTTCAATATGGAATTAGAAAAATAAAACTTGCCTTAATTGTACTCCTTGTGGCATGGCGTCTATAATAAAATGGCATACAACAAAATCATACATTGTAATAAAAAACGTAAATAAAAAATGACCTTTTACAATTACATCTGACTTATCTTCAATAATCTTAATAAAAACTTTTTTTTTCTTAATAACTGATAAAGTACACGTTTTACGATGTAAAATTATCTAAGTGACTTTAATTTGTCTTTCTTTACAATGGGAATCTCAATTGGGTTCACTTTATATGTATCAAAATGATTTTTGTGTCTTTGTTCCTTTAAAAAAAAAGGTCTAACAAGAGGCAACATGTATGTCAACATACGCATACATTGTTGTTTAATCCAATGTATATCAAATCAACAATGAACGGTGACAAAAAGTGTTACAACCTTATTTTAAAGAAGTAGCTAAAAGAAGGTTTGAAATTACCGCTTGTTATGTGACCTGTGTCGCGTACATGTACATTTATTCCACATCTCATTATTTTCTATTTAAAAAAACATTACGAAAATCTATCTTGCAAAATTTAAAAAAAAAGTAAAAACTATTTCCCAAACAAACTAGATAAATTTGAACCCCTTTTGAACAAATTTCTACAAAAATGAAGACCGGTAACCAATTCTTTTTATTCAACGTTTCAAATATGTGCACTTAGGTTCTTTTTTTGAAAAAGTTTAAGAAAGTTCTATCGGACCGATTTGTTTATTACGTATACTGTACCACTTTAAATAAGACAAAGTCTGGGGACAAAAAGATACCTTTTTTGTCCCCCCCCAAAAGAGTTGAAATACAAACTAAAACAAAGTTCCATATAATAACTTTGCTACGTACGACCCGCGTTTTGTCTATTCAAGACTCATCAGTGGCGCTCTACCCAAAATATCGTATAGGCCAAACATAATATTTGAAGCGCATTGAATAATAAAACCAAAACTATCGACCTGGAAATCTAAATTATGACAAAGATCAACCTATCTCTGGGGTAAAAAGAACCTTAGGGTTTAACACTTTTGGAATTTAAACGGATGATTTAAAACTTAAATGTAAAACCTCGTTGTACTATCACTTTTGGATAGATACAATAGGTGAAACCAAATTTTAAAAAGTTTTTTTTTCTTTTAAAATTAATGCAACATTAAGAAAATTGTGAAATAAGGCCAATTGAAAAAAAAAAGCTTCTTTTAAACTATAATGATTATTACATATATATACCTTTGTTTTCTTGGGTTATTCTTTTTTGGTAAATTGCATAAACTGTAACAAATCTCTGACTTATATACCAGTAAGTATCTCACCTATAATATAATATTTGCATAATGTCGGCGGAAAACTGATAACACGCCTACTGAATAGGTTTTTTTTATCTAAAAGTGCATTGTTATAAAAAATGTTAGTTGGAAAATCTCAAATGAAACCATAAAGTTTTAACCTCTTGTGAAGAAAAAAAACGGACTAATTCGGTTGACTTCTTATGAACATTTGTTTTGGTCGTGGAAAAATATGCATGTTCAGGTTTTTTTACTAAGATCTAAAAGAAGTTTTGAAACATTGTTTAAAAATGCCCCTAAGACGAATTTTGAAGAAAATGAGCCGTGAAGGATAAAACAAGTCAAATTCATTACGGAATTTTCTTTAGTTTTTATAAAGAATGATTTTGGGAATTTTTAGTACAAGTAATATAAATCAACAAGTCATGTCTTAATCCAGATACATGCCGCTCCCCGCTTTTTTTGCTATGTCCGCTCGTTGAAGCTTCAACAACCGGACATAGCAAAATTAGGCGGGAGCGACATTGAAGGTCTGATTTTAATGAGACTGAATCCAGATACTAGTTACATGAAAAATCCCTTTAGACCTAGATATCAAAACGTGTTTAAAAATGTAACGTTGTAGATTAACTATAGCATATACTGGGTACCATAACTAAGCTTAAAAATAGGTACAAATATATGTATTATCGGTCAAGTTGGCGGACAGTCCGATACAAAATCTTTTCAAGCTATATTGAAATTCCAATTTATTCTTTGGAAAATTAAAAATTCTGATAAGCCCTTTCGTTTTTTTGTAAACTCTAATGAGTGCAGAGAGTGAAATATAACGACGGTATTATGCACCGGTTTAGATCCATGCCAAATTAGAATCCAAATTTCTACAGTTAAGAGACAATTGAGATTTCTTGATTTGTACTAGAAGGTTTTTGAATCCTACAGACATAAGCTTCTAGCATTGTGAACTTATGATAATAACAATGGAGTGAAATAAATGTGCATTGTCTTTTGTTTGGGGCGGACCATTTAACTTGAAAGGGAGGCTTGTTATTTTTTGTTGTTGTTTTTTTTTGGGTGGGGGTCGTAGCGTGGAAAACATATTTGTTTTTCGAAGGCGTAACAACAAAATATATGACAGAATTTTTTCTTCAGACAATTTTTTGTCTTGCCTACTGCTGCCAAAATATTTTTTCGGCACAAATAATTTTCAGATTATTTCTTTAGAAAAAAACCAAGCCTTTAACCTTTACCTCCAAAATAAGATTTTCAAAATAACAAAAAAATCTATGGTCTTTCTTAGAAAAATAAATAAATATTTATTTTAACAAAATCTGTATGAAAGAGAATAAACCTAGCTAAATGTTTTTTGAAAAAAAAGGAATGGAAAGCTTTTTTTCTATTTTTATACATTTAACGATATTTTAAAAAAATAAAAATATGCTTCGCTGCGAAAATGGATTGAAAGATGTGTTGTAATAAAGGATTATGTTGGCTTTCTTAACATGAAAAAGAAAAAAAAAGAAGCTATGTAATTTTGTGAGGAGCAAAAGTAACAGGTTAAATTATTATGTATTCATTATTCTATTTAAGTCCTCTCATTGTTCTACATATGGTAAGTGGCGGATTCAAGGAAGGGGGCAAAAGGACGTAAATCCCCCTTTTATTGAGAAATATTTGGTTTTTGTATACTAGTAAATATTTTCATATCTTCCTTAAAGAATTGGCAATTTTAGCAATTAGATCCCTTTTTCGTTGATCTTGGATCCCTCGCTGAATGTTGAAAAGGAAGAAAATATCTTTCATTTATTAAGATTACTAGGTTTCAGTAAAGGGTTGTTTAAATGATTTCTCCGCTACGAGATTTTTTTTCTTTTGTTATAAGCGATCGTATAAAAGTAACTGTCGAGGGGTAGAGAAATCAGAATATTTTTCTCCAATAAAACATTATAGAAAACTTTAAAAATTTGAAATGTCGGGGAAACTCACCTACACAGATTTGCTTTTTCTTTTTTTACAAAGTTCTCATTACTTAGCTTTTCTTATAGGTACAAGTACTGCAAGTTTTTGCGCAGATAAACGTCAAAACACGGATGCTATCCATTGGTATTTAGCATTTAAATTTAATCTATCTATTACCAAAATTACTAACATGCATGCTATTGGTATTTAATGCCTTTCTTTAAATTGTTTACAGCATTCAAGTTTAATTTATCAAAACTTATTAATTTAATTAATTTATTAATTTATCAAACCGAGATAACGGATTAACAAACCGAGATCTCGGATTAGTTTTTTTCCTTATCCCTTCATGGCTTTCGTAGGAATGCAATAGCCACTTTAGAAATAATATTTTGATAAAGATTACTCCGAAACTAATTGATAGAAATTAATTAATTTTGGGCATAGTCTCAGTTGAGTAGAATAACAGCATTTGTACACAAGTTACGTGCATCGAAAAAAAATTAAAAGGTTTTCGGAACAAAGACTTCAATCAGACTGAAACATGACCAAAGTACATCCTTAAATACGTTATGGAATATTCTAAGTGCATGTTAACCAAAACATAGTTCTCGTGTGCTTCTATGCAGTGTCAGAAGTAATCGCACTTCATGTCTAAGGGGGGGGGTCAATTAACAAAATCGCAGATAAATCCTCACTTCTTTTTGCTTTGGTTGTCAAATATAATACTAAGCATATTTTTTTCTCGTGGTGGGTTACTGGGTTACATGAGAATTCATAGTTAATAATTCATACAATCTGCACTTTAAGTCGGAAATCCAGTTGTACTTTTACATTATATTCGCCTCTGATAAAATTAGACGCCTTCATAAAAAAACATTCCAGCGCTGCTACTCTTAAATAATTTCAATTAGATTTATTCTTTTAATATTTACGACATGTGATAAAACATTTTATATCAAAATAACTTTTTTTTTCTTTTAAACAAACATTATAATGCAGGTATTATTAGGTTTTCCCACATTGTTTTCTAGATTTCAATAGATAACACATTAATAAGATGTAATATAAATCTTAACTTTTCCTAAATCTATTACATTTAAAAAAAATAATATCATTTGGTTTTTCCACATTGTACATCTTAAATATCGGTTAAATGATATATATATAAAACCTGCTACATGTACTTTTGGAGAAATGTAGTTAACATGGGTAAAACATTTGAATGTCGATCATGCTGGAACTTGTTGGGTTTGGTAAGGTAGATAGAGACAGGTAAAAGTTTTTCATCAGTCAATCGTATATTCAGTATTCACATGAACATTATTAACTATGTACCGTTTCTCTAAAAAAATGTTCAATGTGATTACTCGTTATTATAGTCCATCAGCCAGGTCCGGAAAAAAATAATTTGAGTGGATACCCATGTAGACCGATTTTTTATTGCAGAAATCAAAAGACAAACATGTGAACTTTATTTTGCAACTTGTTATACTTTGCAAAAAGATGCGGAAACTGGTCTAACAGAGGCCCCTTTAGGGGTACCATAAACCGTAAAAAAATTTCAACCCTTATAAAACATTATATTATACTAAGTCTACTACAATAATAATGAAAAGAAATCTTTTAACATATTAAATGTTGTCTAGACAACCAACGACAAACAAAAGTCTGTTAAGATTTTCACCTAAAGAAGTCTTAAAGGGAGATTATACAAGGAATGACTAAAATGATTTTTTTTTCTTTTTTTATTTCCTAAAAAAATAAGATAGCTATGTGGAATATTTTGATGAAAGAATCTACCTACAACATAACAAATTAAATAAAATAATTCCATTAAAATATTTGTGCTACCGGTTGAAAGTTTTCGGTATTTGAATGTAGTCCCAGTCACCTCCAGTCTATATTTTTTTTATGTTTAAATACAAATGATCAAAATAATGTGCTTTATTATATTTGTTTTCAATTTCAATTTATATATTTGACGTTTTTGAAGCTATAGTATCAGAATATAAGAGCTTTAGTCTTAATTGTCGTTTAAAAGTTGCCATAATTACATATACATTTGCATTTTGGATCATTTTGCAAGGCAGCATACAACATATACAATTATGGTGCTGCATGTTTAACCGTTTGTTGTACTTAGTTACAAAAGGGATACAAAGTAAATGTTATCGAGGAAATATGCCAACCAAATAATAAAGTTTTTATATGGATTTTTTTTCAATTTATTTGACGCTTTTTATGATTGTTTTGCCTTTTGAAATTACTACTAGTTTATTTGTAAATACTTTGAAGATCCATATTTAGCTTCTCCATTGTTGATAGTTGTTTCCTGAACCGTCTTCTAAAGAATCTAGATTTTAACGAAATTCAAAGCGTACTTCTAAAACAACCAAAAAGGAAACTCTCATTACAATCGTAACTATTGTTCTTGGTAAGAATATATTTTGAGCCTTATTATTCTGAACTTTTTTATGCTGCTGATGAGCAATGTCGTAGAGTTTGGTATTTTTTCCAAGAAAGAAGTTAACAAAACGAAGTCGAAATCACCAAACCATTAAAGTTAGAAATTGTGCTAACTGACGAATGAATTGAAAGAAGCAAAGAGGCACAAATAGGGCATTTGAGTGACAAAACCGGTAAATATGAACAAAACCAGCACGAAGAAACACAAAACACAAAATCAACCGAACGGAAATCAACAACGCGAACTCAAGTCATAACAAGAGTAAACGCAGGTGCTCCGGAAGAGTAAGCAGTTTTTGCCTGATATAGCACAACAGTCGTGTTGCTAATTTTCAATTAAGTGTGTCAAATCCGGTAAAGGAAGACAAAGCAAATTTCTAAGACAAACCAACATCTGCACTCATTTGAGAGATTGTCTACGAGTGCACGGTGTCTATCGTACAATTTCTTGAGTGAAGACAGCAACCGAGGAGCAACATAACCCTGTGTTAGCCATTTGTGTGTCAAACGTGACGCTCTGCCAAGGAAATTGATGTAATTGCCGCAAGCTCTGGAGTAACGAATCAACTGTGATACGAAGACTTCATAAGCCGGAGCGGACGGAATGTTGCTACACATAAAGGGAAAGTTGACGATTGGAAATTTGAAGTCATCACGTTTGTCGTAGAGCTTTGTTGAAGACTTCCTTGATAGTCAATTACGAGATGTAGATCTAAATATGAAGCAGACTTCCTAGAATCCGATGTGTCCCTTATCTCGGGTTCCTGAGGATATGTGAGATGGAGAAAGTCACAAAATCGAGAATTGTTCAGTGAAACGACATAATCAATACTAGTATAACGGAACGTGAGCATAAAGATAGCCAGTCTAGTTCTCCACGAGTACAATATGTCCCGTCTTATACTTCATTCAAAATTTCTAAAAAATTCAAAGAAAACTACTTGTCCTGATTTTGTGTTAAAATGTGAATACTGTAAGCTTACTTATTGTGTGGTTTTTAACTTTACTGATTTCAGTGTTTCCCATTGTTCGTGAAATTACATAAAAAAGAAATAATGGTACATGTACACTAATGATATTAGTTTCTGTAGACCTAAAATCATGAAAATGCTTGTGTCGAACTACTAGTATTCTTTGTGTATCGCCAGTAACATTAGACAGAAGTGACATACATAGGCTCACCTTTTGATTGATCGAGCGTCGCTCTGAAAAGTTATTAAGTATTCCGTCTCAATTTTTATGTAACGTAACTCTATATTTCTTAATAGAGTTAAGGAATTACTCAACTACTTACTGTTAACAGAATACTTTATAGACAAAAATACAAAATTCTGACATCGTTCGGGACAAAGTAACTGAGCAAACGGATACGAACTTTCTATGGGAACAGACACTTCAAGGTTAAGAGCATATGCAGGTATATGAAGATCCACGTGCCCTTTGCAATGGAAAAGGCTTCAGCGCCTATTTCTATTTATTTAAATACAGCTGACCAGTACCAGTATGGCCTACCTGAGGAACTTTGGTGTACTTTTGATTCTTAACAACAGCAATCGTCCGAAAAATCCAAATTGTTCGTTTGTGTATGTGGCGGAGTCTTTGGGAATGTTTATAGATGACATTGCTGTTAAATCTTTAAAATGGAATGCAGTATTGTAAAAATCAACCATCAATGATCTGGTACTCTTTTTTATGAGACCGACTATTACCACGAAAAGAGGGGGGTTGTTCCGATCAGATTATTTTTGTCATAAAGGTGTCTCCAGACAAATTTTTATTTTTATTATTAGCATGAGTTTATATGGCAGAAATCCTTCTTCAAAATATTTTTAACCTCTGTTACTAAAATATTTTTCATCAGAATTCAGATTCTAATATTATTTTAGGAAAACACCAACCCCCTCATCCATTCTTTTTAATACAATAGAATTGGAAAAAAATAGATTTACAAAATTTTTAAGGCGACAGCTCGATATAAATTGTCGCCTGAAATAAAAGATAGATAAATTATAAGTAATGTAAATATTTCATATAAGTTTAAATAAAGTCAAACGCACCTGACCTAAAGTAAAGTGTCTAACAGGCCAAAAACAAGAAAACGTGATTAATTGGTTATAACTTTGTTTTCAATAATGTAAAAATTCACCTTTTCTGTATTATAACTTCTTTGATATTGGGTTTTAAAAAAATACCATTGAAATGACTTAAAATCATAAAAATATTGATTCTGAAAATAGAAAAAGTGACCTTCACATTTAATAATTTGAAAAATAAAACCATATCGGTCAATCAAACCATTACAATCCGCACATAGACATTAAAAATGGATTTTTTTGAAACGCTGTTTTTATTAAATCCTGATGGTTTTAATATTTTTAATCGTTGACCATTGTAATTAGGCAAATCTTGTTGAGTAAATTTTACTTGTGATACATGCAAAGTCATAGGAATACATTAGAATTTTGTAAAAATAGGGAAATTTTGAACGTAATAATTAGCAATTTTAATTTAAAAAAATATCTTTTTTAGACATTGTTATGATGCAAGTTCTTTTTCTAAGTCAATAATCCCTATGCATGCTATAGATTTATAAAACAGTAATTGAAGTTTTCAACCCCATATTCAATTTATTGAAATAAATGAATGACTACTTTCAATTGCTCACCAGAGGGTCCAGAAAAAAGATTTTTACGCTATTTTTCGCATATTTTATACAAGTATAACATTTGGAATTATGAAGCTTAGATGTAATACTTAATTTTTGTACCATAAAAATTCGGTCTACGGGGGTATCCACTCAACTTTTAAATATGACGTCTTTTCAGGGTTGGCTGATGGACTATTACGTTTATTTCAATAATTAAGAACAGATTCTAAATTGTCTTTATCAAATTTGTATCCTTACATCGTTACCCAAGACGGTGAAGAAACGGGTGAAGTAAACTAATGACAAACGCAATGCCGTCAACTTTTCATATTTGTTATAGCAATTCTGTTTTGTCAGAGACTGCTTTCCTTTCTGAAACACGTAGAATAACTCCCGTGTATATTGCAGTTTTTGTTGTAGTCTAGTTGTGGAGTTTTTTTCTTCAAAATATCATTTAATTTCGCATTTGTCTTTGATCTGATTTATATTTATTTTGACTTGAACATTCTACATTTTTAAGCGTCTTTAGTGTATCTTAGCGACGAACCATTTAACTTGAAGGGAGGCCTTGGTTTTTTTGTTTTGATCAGAATTTTTTTTACAAAATAGTTATTTTTCGAAGGCGTCGCGACAGAATATTTTTTTTCATTATCCGCATTGTTTTTTATAGCAGAAATCCTTCTTCAGAATATTTTTTTCTTACCCTCAGCTGCCAAAATATTTTTTCATCAAAAATAATTTTCAGAATATTTTTTAGGAAAAAACCAAGCCCCCCCCTTCAAGTTAAATGGTCGGTACCTTATTTAATCTTGTGTAGTAGTACCAGATGATCCTACGCAGTCTATCTAGCAAAACCTTTTATCGTGATAAATGTGTCTTGTTTCTATCTTTTAAGGATAAAAATATAAAAATAAGAGAACTGCAGACAATACATTGGGAAGTTTTTTTTTCAAGTTTTAATAGACAAAAAAAAGAAACGATTAGTGAGACCATAATAAAACTACCAAACTGAAATGAAACATCTCAAACCTCCAAGGAGAAAATACTATCCGTGGCCATAACACAATGGTGAAATTGGAGATAGAAATGTTTGTCACTTGGTACAGGTATTTCAAAAAACATAGTGAGATAAGCCTGGTTTTATGATGGTGTCAAGTTTATTTTCATAGTCTAACATTTCACAGTATGGTTTGGAGACACAACTGATTGTTAGGTGTTCATGTCGGGAGATATCCGTTTGCGCCAATTTTACGTCTTTTTGCGCCACAACTTGTTTACGCCAATATATCATTTGCGCTAATAAATGTTTTGGAAGGGGAAGCTCATTTGCATCAATATTTTATGGATTCTATTGCGCCACTCACATTGAGTTTAACGAAAATGCATAAATAAAGTACATGTTGTAATAGATACATTTCAATATATTATGACTTCCCGCCTCCTTTTTCCGGGCTTGGGACCAACAGCTTTTCTTAACTAGTGGAGTTACAATCATTCCTATTTTAGTTTCATAATTGTTAAAACATATAAATGATATAAAACTGTGTTAAAGCAAATTATGTAACAATAAAAAAACTGTAAATTAATAAAATCAAAGGTAATTGCAAAATAGAATTTAGAATATTCACATAATAGTTGAAATCTGTACTTATTCCTGGCGGCATACTAGAAAACACGGGATGGGATCGTGGGATGGACTCATGGGATGGACCCATGGACCCTAAATGGGATGGACCCATGGACTCAAAATGGGATGGGATGATGGGTTGGACCCATGGACTCGAAATGGGATGGGATGTTGGACTCAAAAATGGACCCACTTTTTAAAATTATTTATAAAATGTCTTTTACATTAAATCCTTAATCTTATACAGTTTGCGTTTAATATATTAAGTATCTGAATACATTTCACCTCTTTTATTTTATGACTGGAAATAAACATTCTGTACTGCTTCCCAGTAAAAACTGACAAATTCTTTGCTTATCTGATCTTATCTGCTACACTAGATATTTCAAAGGGATATTTTTATTGTCTTGAGTGGCACACTATAGAGTATTATATTTTGATTAAAAACCAAATGAACGGAACTAAAATCATGATAATCTGTTACCTATGAACAGTGTTAAAGCATTAATAAAAAATAATTTTTGAAATTTAGAAATGATATCCATTTCTTCATTATATTGTTGGCAATGTTATAAGAGTTATAGATTTTTTATCCCTGATTGTTATAAATAATATCATCTAATGCAGCTGTTGTCATACATAAATCAAAGATACAAAATTTGGATTATTCTTTTTGCAAGAATGAAAACATTTTACATGATGAATGTAAATGAAACCAAGCATTTATGGGTTTCCTGACAAAGAGGAAACTAATTTAGCTGATAAAGATTTAGATAGGGAGGCTGACTTAGTAGACTTTGTAAATTCATGTTTTCAATTATAAACACAAGTCACTAGTATAATTGTAAGCAATTTACTTTACATACCAAGAAAGCCATTGACAAAAGTTCCCATTCCATTTATTATGCCGGAATAAACTGAAAATTCTACATTTGAGTCCATCCCATTTTGGGTCCACGAGTCCATCCCATTGGTCCATCCCAAGAGTCCATCCCATGAGTCCATCAAATTAATGGACTTGGAGTCCATCCCATTTAAGGTCCATGGGTCCATCCCATGAGTCCATCCCACGATCCCATCCCGCGTTTTCTAGTATGCCATTCCTGGCAACTTCTTATCATACTTGTGATTTTCATATAATCCAAAAAAAACTATCTATCAATAACCATTGGTAATATTTGAGACGAATTGCTGTTGTGAAAAGCCATATATAATTTATAAGTACCTCAAACTATTATTTCTATTATTAAAGTTCTCGCTACTAGCATATCATAATACAAGTACCTTTGATGGTTAAATACTTGTCCAGGTAAGTTGGCGAAAATAAGTTCCGAAAACTGGCGCATATGAAACCTGATATCTCTTAAAATATGTAATTGACGCAAATGGATTCTTATCTTCATCGCATTACAGCAGACAATCACGAATTATTTTTTTTGTCTCTTAAGAATTATTTTTAAAGAAAAAAAACTTTTGTATTGTAAAAGAACTCTGACCACACGATACAAACTTTTGTTTCCTCAAGCCAAAAAGTTTTCCGTGTAAACTTATTGAAAATAGTTTACTAATTTCATTAAAACATAGAAATTTGTGTTTATCTGAC
Source organism: Arcuatula senhousia (assembly GCA_963971305.1). Lineage (NCBI taxonomy): Eukaryota > Metazoa > Mollusca > Bivalvia > Mytilida > Mytilidae > Arcuatula > Arcuatula senhousia. The sequence goes on from OZ020312.1 coordinate 26,446,376, forward strand.
GGTACAGCCAGGTGATGGTTCTTAGGCAACCAGAATATAATTGAAAAAGCCATCAATAGGAGATTAAACAACCAGCTCAATAATAAAGTTTTTCAAAGTCTTTCAAGCAAATGCTTTTCTTGGTCATTTCATTGTACTCCAGTGGATTTCTGTGATTTTCTATGAGTATATTCCATTTTTAGCATAAAGGTCTTTAATTTTTTTTATCTGTTATGAGCAAAAATCTGTTTTGATTCGCTCCAGTCCATATGCCTTAAAAATTTCACATGAAAAAATACATTTTTTGCAAGAAAAGTTTTTACAAGCCATTTGTCTTTGATTCATAAAACTCAAATAGACTTATATGAACATTCGTAATCTAATTTACAAATGTACCAATTTTCAATCTGATAAAGGTCGAAGATGATATATATCAAAATTTTCTTCTTCTTAGTGCTCTGTTTTTTATTTTGTTGTTGTAATTTTTACAGCCGAACCACGCCATGGCCAAGAAAGACCAAAGTTTGGCTTGGTCGACGTACATGTACCAATATCTAAATTCAAATTAATAATTTGTTGCCACTACACGTATGATATGCTCGGATTTGGATTTGCTTCTCTGTTTTCTTTTTACTCTCCTTCTTCAAAACTCATTTTGATATACCTTAAAACTGCGACAACAAAGTATTTTCGTAATTAAACCCCCATTCAAAGAAGAGGGGGGTATACTGTTTTACCCTTGTCCGTCCGTTCGTCCGTCCATCCGTCCATATCAAAACTTCCGTCGCAGTTTTCTAAGTAACGACATGAGATAGAGGTCTGATATCTTGCATACAGCTTTATCTTATAGTACCATATGGTGTATACCGATTTTATGCTCCTAGGTAGTCTACTTCCTGTTTACCGAATACTTAGGTTTTGACACATAATGGACATAAATGCAAAATTTCCGTCAAAGTTTCCAAAGCATCTACATGAGGTACATGTAGAGGTCTGATATTTTGTATACAGCTTTATCCTATAGTGTCATATGGTGTATACCGATTTTATGCTCCTAGGTAGTCTACTTCCTGTTTACCGAATACTTAGGTTTTGACACATAATGGACATAAATGCAAAATTTCCGTCAAAGTTTCCCAAGCATCTACAGTTTACATGAGATAGAGGTCTGATATTTTGTTTACAGCTTTATCCTATAGTGCCATATGGTGTATACCGATTTTATGCTCCTAGGTAGTCTACTTCCTGTTTACCGAATACTTAGGTTTTTACACATAATGGACATATATGCAAAATTTCCGTCAAAGTTTTCCAATCACCTACATGAGGTAGAGGTCTGCTATTTTGTATACAGCTTTCTCCTATAGTGCCATAAGGTGTATATTGATTTTATGCTCCTAGGTAGTCTTCTGCCTGTTTACCGAATACTTAAGTTTTTACACATAATGGACATAAATGCTAAATTTCCGTTACAATTTTCCAAGCAACTTCATGAGATAGAGGTCTGATATTTTGTATACAGCTTTATCCTGTAGTCCCATATAATGTATAGCGATTTTATGTTCATAGGGCAACCACTTCCTGTTTACCAATTATTAAGACTTGTATGCATGGCTTAGTTTCGGGAGCGGGGGTATCACTAGTGAGCATTAGCTCACAGATTTACTTGTTTATTTTGTGTAGCAAATGTTGATTGATACGGTAATGTCGGTGTCCTACCACAGTCAACATAAACAATGTACTAGAAATAGTGTTAATTTTACACAGTAAATAAATAAAAGTTTATTCTTCAATTTGTCTTGTCTATTTTCTCTTGAACATTTGACATTGATTAATAAAGGTTAAATACAAAACTTATGAATTTCAAGTTCGTAAGTTTTGTTTTTAACCTTTATTAATTGTATCTACTGAAAAATATGATTTTTTTTTTATTTTAAAGAAAACTACATGTAGATATAAAAATGCATATACTTTTATAAAGAACACAATGTTAAGATATACGATTAATCCATGAAACAAAATATTTTAGAAAAATAAAACTGTATGATAAATAGCGTATAATATGAATTAATAATATAATGTTAATGATTGTTAAAACTTTCTGGAACTATAGAATGCATCTTAAAGTCGATTCATCCAAATGATCAAAAAAATATTTCAATGTTTTTTTTATTTGCGTTGGCTATGAGAGTAAAGATGGTAGGCAGCATTCAAACCAGATTCCATAGCTCCCTGTATCCAGCCATTGGTGTAGGATATAGCTTCACCTGCTAGGTAAACTGGATGATCTGGTGTCATGAGGGTTTTCATTCCATCGATGTATTGGAAAGGAAGAAGACTGACAAAGGCACCTTGTGCTGTTTCATCACTGAACCAAGCCTGGACCATTCCAACTTCAAACTCTTCTTTCATTTCTGGGTGAAATTTAGCAATCTGGTTGACAGCACTATTGATAGCATTTTCTGGCGATTGGGATCCAAAAATAAGCGCATCCTGGTCCCAGGTATAAGAAACAAGTATGCCTCTATCATTTGGTGGACGTGGGTCATTTGGGCTTGGATAGTGTAGTTGACCAATTGGCATATTCGTTCTGGTGAATCCACCTTGTCCGAGTTCTTTCTCCCAAAATCGACTCTTGCATTGCATGACAACTTTCGTCGATGGTTCGTAGTGGATATCACTGATGGCGCGACGATACGTATCGCTTATATCAAGATCAATCTGCCTGAGAATGGTCAACGGGACTGTTAAAATGACTGCGTCTCCTATAAATTTCATTTCATTTCCAGAAAAAGTGTTGTTAGCTGTGACCTCTACTTTGCCTTCTTGATTTCGGCGTACGGACCTGACTTTTGTTCCAAAGGTAATGTTGTTCGCAAGGTGGATGGTTTGGTTCAGTACACCAAGTTGTGGCTGAATGAAATGCTTTGCGATTGTTTCCATACCATCAACTGGTGTATGAAGACGTTTCTGCCACCATTGACCTAGTTCGTCCCGTAAGTATTCAACAAGGCTCTGGTTAAGTGTCGGGTTGTATGTGCCTAACTAAAATAATAAGTTATTTCAAATATTTAGGTGAGTACTAAAATAGTTTGATGTGATTGCGCAATTTTTTTGCATGTCACTAAACGTCTGTCGACAGTAATTTAACTGATACATGTTTTCTATACATGTACATGCAATATAGCTTTACAAAGTATTACTTGTATTTTCGGAGGTCAAATGCTTATAAATCTGTCACACTTTGAAGCTGGTGAATTCTTTACTTGATGATGGGTATTTATAGTCGTGACTAGGGGAATGCCCCTCTGCATCGACTGTAGCAGTAAAACTGCTAGAGACTCGCTATGTGCCATGGGTCGTCCAGCCCATGACACACCACCGCCAGTGTTAGCTGCTCCATAGTATCCTTTGTTATCGATGGATGCAGGGCCCGTCTTCCACTACTGGGAGGTACTGGTCGGAATTCTGGAAGACAATTCTTTACTTGTCTTTTATACACTAAATAGATTGTTTCATAATTTTCATGCATTAAGTACTTGTGATACTAAAAACGCACAAACGCATTAAACAAGAATTTGTATTGACTTAAAGCTTCCATACGGTAATTCAAATAACAAATTGGTATTATTTGCAGTTGAATTTTAAGATGGAAATTTACCTCAAAACCTTTAATGGCAATCTCTGGCCAAGGGCGATAAATTGCCTTGGGATCGCCAATGTTTGATCTTAGAAAGTCGTAAACGGAAAGTTTGCTCCATTTCTTCACCCACTCCTCCCATCCTTTCTGAGCTCCTAGCTCGGCAATTAAATCGATCAGTTCATCTTTTACAGGCTTCATGGTTCTCTCGTACAAATCCACTGAAATAAGTCAGGGCAAAAATCATGTAGGTGAGGTGAATCGTATTTTGCATGTAAATATTTAAATACTGCAATGACACTTGCTTGTAAAAAGGAACGTACTCAAATACATCAAGGATGTCTATGTGAATAAATGTCATGATTGTTACATAAACACATTAGCAAACTCCTACCCGCTTTGAAGTTTTTGAAAGGGATACCATACACTCTTGTTGTACACAGTTCTTTTATCATAGGGTAAGATGTATCATTACAAAAAAAAATGTATTTTGTTCAGATTTAATCAATGCCAATTTGATTTTTTACTGCGAATTTTCTCTAAACTTTATTTTGATATCATTATAGTGAAAGGAATTCTTAAAAGTAAAAAATAAATATCTCACATATTCCCTGCACATCTGGTCTGACATCACAATTGATATTCATTATATTTTCATCCCATCCGGGAAACAATTTCGTGCTGTAATACTTGTTGTTGCTTTCCCAATCTGAAACAAAATTATTTTACATATTTTCTATGTAGCTTGGACATATCAAAGATTTATTGGTTTCCTATAACATGACATGTATAATATTGTTGATATCATCTATATAACTTAGGGAGCAACCATTTGATTTTAGGGGGGGCTATGGATATTTTTTTTCGCCCTGCCTTTTTATTTTCGGAAAAAGTTGAGCCTGGATTTTTTTGTTTTTAAAGCAACTATAATTTTTTTAGCCAAAAATACCATCCTGCCTTTTTTTACTCAAAGCACTTGCCTGCCTTTTTATTTTTTGATTTTTGCCATCCTGCCTTTTTATTCCAAATTTCACCATAGCCCCCCCTCCCCCCAATAAAAATCAAATGGTCGCTCCCTTAATTGCAATAATACAGAAAAATATTTATGTGCTCATCTTTGTTATGAGGAATTTTGTTTGTTCTTCACAATTTTATTTTCTCATAGGTTATAGCATGTGTTCTTAACGATTTCAATTTTTCTTTTGATTGACACATTTTGATGACTATAATTTCTGTAAGTTTAAAAATATCAAATATATATAATTTTTTTTGTTAAAAATGTTATTACATTTTTTTTGAATTTCTAGAAGACTACAGATATTGTTTAAAGAACAGAATTAAAGAACAAGTTTTAAATTACCTTTGGTTTTGATTTTCTCATGTCCCTCTAAATAAAGCCACGTATTACCATTGTAATTGACGAAGGGTCTTACTGGTATTCCAAACCTATTGATGTAGCCATTTGTCAGATAGTGATTTGGAGGAATTCGCATGGCTCCACCTATAACACGGATAACACATTTCAATAAATTATTTTATATTTCTATATGCTTATTCGAGATGTCAAAAACTAAATGGCTAGGTTTCCAATTTTTAAAATGATCATTAGATTTGAAACAGTGGGATTGGTCTATTACCTTTTAGCATAACACGTAAAAACACTCCGATTAAACCTATTATAGAAATCAATGTACTGAGGAAGAAAGTTTGCAACCATTGAAAAGATGAAAATAAAATCTCTGTACATGTAGATGTTCATATTATAGGCATATAATATTTGATTTTTTTTTCGAAAACTTGACTTGCATTGACTGCATTATCTTATATTCAAAAATTGACTCCTTATAGAGAAATTAACGTTTAATTTAGTATTGAGTGTTTATTGTAAACTGTATTTGTTACATCTTAGTATATACAGGTTTTGAATTACAGATTTAAAGTCAGAATGCCTCTGAAGTGTAACATGTAAAAAGTAAAAACTAAAGCATGCCACAGACAAACAACGCACAAAGCACAAATTCCTATTTTGTTTCTTGGGGATATAAGTCTTAGGATAAATGGGTGGTTCCTTACCCTCAGCATGTAAACCATCTGCAAATCCACTTCTTAGTGTCTTTGTTCGTCCTCCTACCCTGTGTTGAAGCTCAACAATTTGCGTCTGTGTTTAAGATAATAAATATTATGATTTTTCAAAGCTGTCAGGAAGAAGCATACTAAGGGCGAAACATCATGAATATTAGAAACACAAAAAAATAAACCATTTGTGTTTAAAATAGAAATCAAGTGTTTGATTTAAATTCTAACAAAATTATTCCTTGATAGAATACAAAAAGAAAAGAAGTACCGCTGGAACACTCGAAAATAAAAAGTCCAAATCGGATAAAACAAAGTCAGTCAACAAAATGCGAACACGAAGAAATAGAAAAAACACTGAATAGCAATCATCAACGTGTCTTTACTCAAGTCCTAACAAAATTTAACTCGGGTTCTTTGAAAGGGCAAGCAAATCCTGATAGTTGAAACAAACACGTCCCATATTGATTTTTATAAAGAAACAAAAACAAAAGCATTGATATTTAAATTTGTATTTATATGTAGGTAACAGGAAAGAGATATTAGAATATAATTTAATTTGAAGTTCTAAAATTATTCAATTGGAGACTAATTTTACAATTTCATTGCATGAAAATGGCATAAAACGTTTAGATTAAATTCATCAATTATTCAGCCACGACCTATTAATTGTGCATATTTATTTCTCGATTTGAAAAATTCAAGATGATAACATATCTTTTACAATAAAAGTTACATTCGTTTATTATTCTTTATGTTTGACTTTTAAGTTTCAAAAACGAAAGAGAACATGGTTTCCTTGTTATTTTTGTTCTTGTAATACACTTATGATCGATGTTTCATGTACGAGTGTATTGAGCCCTATTCATTTAAATTTGTGTATATATGATATCAATTTGTTGAATAGAATATAAATTGTCTATATAATGGATCTATGTACAACATGTACCTTATAGCCAACTTTTTCAAGCTCAAAAGCCGCAGAGAGTCCCGCGACTCCTGCACCTACAATGATTACATTCTTGCCATTAGAATCAGCTTGTGTAGTACAGGTTTCATGACATATGCTGGTTCCATACTTTTGGTATGCCGTTGCCAAACTTCCGTCAACTATTTCCATGTAGAACTGCTGTGCTGCATCATCTTGTTGAATAGCTTCGTTAGACGCCTTTGCTGGTATTTGTCCTAAGTATGGGCAATTAGATGTCGGATGGTTTGCAATTCTGTCGTTTTAAATAAATACAGATTTAAATCATTGAATTAAACAAAAATGCAATGAGTTTGTGAACTGATATCTGTTTAGTTCTTCTATGTGGTTTACGGTTGTGCGGTTTATTTTCGTTATATTGTTCTAATTTTTGCTTTTTGTTTTAGGATTTACAACATTTTAATTCCTCATTGTTATTCATTGGGACATCTTTATAAACATTTTTAATCATAATACCCAAAGATCTAGATTTAATTCTCCAAAGTAAGGTCAGGACCATTGCGATCTTCATTTTTCCTGTATGTTTTCATTGTTTTGTCTTGTCTTATGGACATTTTAGATTCGGTAATTTTGTTATTACCTTTATTAAAGGCTGTTTTTAGTTGACCTACTCTAGTTAACTCTAGTTAACCCGAGTAACAAATAAACGACTAGAGTTCGGACTCGGATAAACCCCGATGACCTTTAAACCCTACTCGAGTTTCACTCTGGCAAAAGCAGGGTTGGTAGAGTACGTGACGTCATGAGTAGAGTTTACCTGCGACAATGTGATTAGATTTCTGAAATAATACGTTTCTAATGTTAAATTTACCTAAACTTACATTAGAATTATTATTATTTAAAAGTCTTGAAGTTTTATTTTAATAATATAGTCGCTATGGTCAACTCTATACTAGAGTACCCCGTTTTATTGAGAAAAAGTACACGAATAAACCCGACACTAGAATAATTGGTTCAGTTGAAAAATCAAGTGCGCATGATCCTAATGCTTATAATAGAAAATTACTCTACTAGGGTTAACTCGGGTGGGTCAATGAAAACGGCCTAAGAGGGAGTTATAGTTATCAGTTTTTTTTTCATAAAGAATACTACATCTCTGTATATAGATGTAAACGTAAACGTAGTATCAATAACATGCTATAATTTTTGTAATATATCAAAAAGGAGGTGCAAGACAAGGGGGTAAAAATCTGTACAATTTTGTTTTACCACATTTTTTTTAAAGTAAAAATATCAGCTAGAATTTCCTTTATAACAAATTTTTGACTTTGACTGTGATTTGAAAATCAATGATATATTTTGTTTTAGTAATGCTTTGCTTTATTTTGATAATAAATATCAGTAAACATGTAAATTGTGTGCTTTTGCATTTTTTGCAAAGGGGGATAATTTGTTTCCAAATATACAAATATAGGTCACTTCTGGCATACTTTTTTTCTTTACAGAAAAAAGAACAGGGAAGAACCTTTTCTTCTCTCTGTTTTTCTACTGCATTATCCAAGCCATGTATTATATAAAAAAAAATACAAAAATTTCATTGATACAATTTTTAACAGAAACAATTTTCATTCGAAACTTTGTTAAACATTTCAATGAAAACTAACAAGGCTTTGGAGTCATTTGGAGCAAAAACCAAGTGGGGAGCATGCCCTTTTCAAGTTTAATTATCAAAGTGCATGTCATGTCGCATCCATTAACAAATTTTGAAGAAAATTCATTGACAAGAAAATTTGGCGCATGTGACATAAACCTCCTTAAAAATCACTTGAAGGTTAGAAATAAAAAAAATTCTTTCAGTTATTGATTTGAATGTGTTTTTTTGTAATTCTGTCTAAGCCATCGAAGTGTCCGAATAACCGGCGTTTGCAATAGTCAGTTTTACATCTCATTTCACTACATGTCAATGTAATGCACATGTAAGACAAATTTAGTCTTTAGCATTAGAAAATAATGACCGAACTTGGAGGATCAATCTCATTGTCCAAGAGAAACGACAAAACATGGAAGACACACCGGACAAGTTATAGATTGCAATGGTCCTGACTGGGTACAGGCATTTCAAATGAAATGGTGGGTTAAACCAGGATTTATGGCGCGCCAAACCTCCCTCTTTCATTTCGATCTTATGGACCGGTAGTAACACACAACGCAACACGGTTGTGAAGACATAATAGTGATAATCTTCCATTCAGATATATTGATGATGTCATTTCTGTCAATAACACTTCATTTTGTAGATGGATTCCTTCAATATATCCTCCAGAATTGGAGATTCAAATTGCTTCACGTCTTTCTTGGATTTGCACCTCGAAAAATTTGACCCAGTTGTCATCTCAGTACAAAACATTTACATTAAAAGAGACGATTTTAATATTCAAATTATTAATTTTCTTAATCTACAGAGCAATAGACCAACTTCCCCTGCATACGGGGTTTATATTACACAACTTATTCGACATGCCAGAGCTTGCACACATTTCACAGATTTTTTTATCAGACACCGATTTCTTCGTGGCCGACTTTTGGAGCAGGGCTATAAAAAAAAATACGTCTCATACGATCCCTAAAAAATTCTTTCTTCGTTATCTAGTAGAAAAGTTCAAAATTTAATTAAAAGATATGGTGATTAGTGTTTGACTGGTCTGCTGTACTAAGATGATCACCTCAACATCCTTATTGTGTCTCACAACTATGTTGTGTTCTATGGTCATTACCGGATCCTAAGATCGCGTGGAAAGAGGGAGGTTTGGCGCCATAAAACCTGGTTTAATGAACCATTTCGTTTGAAATGCCTGTACCAAGTCAGGACCATTGCGATCCACCAATTTTTTGGTTTGACTGATTCGTTTTTGTCATTTTCTCTGGACTATGAGATTGAACATTCAAGTCCGGTAGTTTTGTTATTACCTTTATTTAGGGACCGTATGAGACAAACACAACAGTATCTCTTATTCGTTGTATAGGGATGCTTTTATTTTATTTTCCTCTATAACTTGTAAAAACTGTGGTTTCTTTTTTTTTTCGTGGCGTATAAATTTTCATGTTTTATGTTTTAGGGCCTTATCCATGCAAAGACATTTAACAATGCTTTGCATACTACAAGTTTCTGAACAACGATTTAAGAACCAACGAGCTGTCATTTTTACGTCAATTTACGTAATTCGGTACCAACAAAAAAAGAATACACAGTAAACTATATGTCAATTGATGCGACGGATGTGCTATAGCAAGCAGGAACTGCTTACTCTTCCGGAGCACCTGAATTCACTCTCGTTTCGACTGGAGTCCGTGTTGTTGATTGATATTCAGTTATTTTTGTGTTTCCATGTTTTACGTGTTGTATGTTTTTGTCCCGTTCTTGTTGGTGTTTACTGATTTTGTCTCTGCTCTTTCGGACTTTTGACATTCGGATTACCCATTGGTTCCTCTGCTTCATGCAATGTAGTCCACTTAAAGATTTATTACATCCTCAGAAAAATACATAAGTTTGACATTTTACCTCTTCTGTGCTCCTTGTACAGCCGAGAGACGAATGTGTCTGACAATCGGTGTACTTTGTTTGAATGTTGTCAACTTGGACAATGTTTTGGGAGAAGAAACTCGACGTAGAAACATTCTTAATGGTCCCTGAAAAACAACTGTGAAGATTTAGTGTAAGTCACGTATAGTCACTTTTTCCATTTTAGAGTGGATAGATATGATGTTTATGAAAATATTTTTAAACAATCATATTTGTATGATATAATTCTACAAATGTATATGTATTAGGTTTCGAATTTCATTTTTGCATGGGGATTCATAAGAAAATGAACTTCTTTGGAAATGAGCTTTAATTGTAACCAATTTGTAGATTATACCAGAAAATATCTTTATGCTATACATATTTTTGTCTTTTTTAAAATCTTTGTTAAACTTACCTACTGCTAATCCCTATTGTAAATTGCTGACTGAATACAATTTTAGACTTACAGTGATTCATTAGATACTTTACATCATTTCCTTAACTGTGTTTCCCTAAAATCTAATCTCATTTGTATACGCGTATAATTAATATGTAGATGTAACGATTTCCTGACTCTTTCCTATCTTGATTTCCAAAAACTATATTGAAAAGATTTTCAGATCATCAGATTTTTAAAAAGAAGAACCATTTATTTATATATTACATGTTACCAATGTGTTTTTACCATTTTAAGCATTCTAAGTCTCGATATTTATACATAAATTTATGTAGAAGCAGCAGCAATAAGTTTCTTAACAAGTGCATGAACATTTCTTATAAATTCATCTAAATCTGATAAAAAATGGTTTACATGTACAAACAATAACTTTTCCCGTGTATGGAGAGAGCAATTCCCGGTGCACGTTAAAGACCCCTTTGTAGAGTTCTATAAGAGTAGGCTTAATGGGGGGCGGTTTACGAAGGCCACGCTCGCAAACTGCAGGCTTGAGAGGGATTTATTGAAGCATTAAGCTTGTTTCTCAATCCATGATAAATAAATATGTTTCAACTAAATTAATCTAACAATAACTTTTATAATTTTGAAAGAAATGAATACGCTTTTAATTGTACTTGTCATTTTGATGTTTCTCTTCCTTGTTTATGAAAGGGTCGTTCTTGACTATTCATGAGTGGATTCAAATTGTATGCATTTTATTTCGATCTTTCCCTAATCGTAAATCAGCGAGCAGAGCCTACTGGCATCGTTGAGGGCTGCTGGTCTGCCTGTTTTTCATGTTTTTTTTTAATCGCCGCTTGTTTATGCGGGCTGAATCGCGTACATTTACCATATTCCACATCTAATTATTTTTTTTTTAATTTATATATCACAATACTTAAGCTTGAATTTCTTCGACTACGAAACTAGAATCTAAACTTGTGACTTTTTTTCCGAAAAGATAATATGGATACCCAAGTTTCGCCATTAAATCAATATTTTGTTGTACATTTTATGCTTTAAATGCAAAACGACGAATATCTGATTCAACCTTCTCTGTATAAAAGTTTGATTAATTTCATCATTCATTAAATTTCATAGGGATTGGTTGCACTTTTAAGTCTATGTGGTCTGTAATGATAGTTTCTTGCATAAAATATTATTTTAATTTTGTTGTTACAATGCACCCTTCTCAGTATAAATTTTCGTAGGTATAGAAATTAATATTTGATCATCACAATAATTGATTTGTTCTTAATGATCCAGAAAACAATCTGCTCTTAGACAAACGGAAACAATAAAATGAATCCACTTAAAAACAATTGTTATCAGTTGTTTTTTTCGGAAGATATGACTTAAGTCCGGAAAAGGACGGAAACTTATTGATTATGAAATATACCATATTCACAATGCACTATCTATGAACAGTCCGTTAGTTAAACAAAAAAAAGCAGATACATGTGTACAACGCAAACTTTCACAGATGATATTAAACGCTGCTGATTGCAGATTGGAATTGGTTTGGGTTATTTGGGTGTATTTGTTTGATTGTCGGTTTCCACTGTGTCAACTATTTATTTTGCCTTTTATGCCTAGCGACACTTAGATGCCATACAAGTAGTTGTTTTCTGCCTTCTAGGTTTCATAAGATCGTTACAGTCCCTTGAACACCTTTCTGTTCATTTGTAGAATCCTTCTAACATAAATAACACCCTTTAGCAAGTTCAACTTCAGTTTTTTGAAATGCTATTTTGAGAAATGACATGGTTTAAATAACTTGCAATAGGGTATATATCTTTGATAGTTTTTGCTTCAACCTAATAAAATTGGCGAACATCGTTTCAATTTCATTTTTACATGTATGTATAGTTTTTTTTACCTTTTGTGTCCTTATGTTAACAATTGATGATGGATATCAGCTTCTGTTGAAATGTTATGAATGTTTCGTGTATTAGCTGGTTTAGAAATAAAATAATTGTGTGTTGACAGGTAATGTGCCACGCTTGTTCTAACTTTTTGATTAAATTGTTTTTTTAACCTAAAAGGAGTAAAGCCAAGAAGGCCTCAAATCGGTCCTGTATTTTTATTTATTTTCGAACCATGTCAACTCTTCCTAGATTTACCCAAAATGAGTTTAACTGAACTTTTCATATTTGTAAGTTTTGATGAAATATTTACATCACAGGACAAGCCTTCACATTTTAAACTGGCCATCAATTGTAAAATTCTTAATTTTTGCACACATTTTCTCTGTTTTCTTGTCGTATTTTGTCAAAATTAGTATTGGCCGCATCTGTCGACCATCGAAATTTTTTGATAATCAATTTAATACATAAAAATACACATTTCTATCACAAAATAATTTTGTGCGGCCATTTTCATTTTCACCGATTTATACATGAAAATCAAGGGAAAATGTCAAATATCGAGATTTTATGTTAATAGACTGGTTTTTAGCTCACTGCTCTCCTTTTAAATAAAAATTTAAACCAAAAGATATTGCAATGTATAAAAAATGGGGACAAATGAACATCAAAACAGCAATTCTAAGCAGGTATACCGAATTTAAATTTTTGGACCTCTTTTGGCTTTCGTGGCTTGCTCCTTTGCTTACAAAACCACTATTTAGTTTAATTAATCAAATCCTTACCTTCGGTTTGTAAATCAAAAATAAAATTCAGTATCTTGGTTTGATTGAATTGAGAATGCACACCTTATTTATATATTTTTACATAATTACATGAATGCGATTTTAAAAGCTTAGTTCTTCTAAACACCCACTTCAAATAAAATCTTGTCTACCTAAAATTAACCTAGCTTTTCTTGGAAAAAGAAACAAAATAATGAAATATATACCCGTGTTACATAATCTTTTGTTACAAATACCATGGTGTCTTTTAAAATAAATACTACATCCTTTTGTATGCTTAATCAGTTTGAACACAAATCTCATAAACAGATGACATAACAGATTTTAATGATAACGACCCTCTCTTTCATAGCATTTTTGCAATAGGCATAATGATACATGTAATTCTGCATGATCAGCAGTGTTCCCAGAAAACCTAGGATATTTGTGATATGAAGTCTATCCCGTCTGACAAAGCTACATTCACAAAGTAATATATGGTTTTCTTATATGGAACGCCGTAGCTGTCTTTACATAGGGATTTTGTCTATATTGGGTGGTTTCGACATTATATTCGGCAAAAAGAAGTTTATATTGAGTGCGTATGTTTTTATATTGGGTGCTAATGTCTTTATATTGAGTGCATATGTCTTTATATTAAGTGGATATGTCTTTATATTGAGTGCTTATGTCTATATATTAAGTGCTTATGTCTTTATATTGAGTGTTTTTATCTTTATATTGAGTGCTTTTGTCTTTATATTGGGTGCTTAGGTCTTTATATTGAGTGTTTTAGTCTTTAAATTAAGTGGATATGTCATTATGTTGAGCTCTTTTATTATATTCGGTGGTATTGACATTATATGCAATAGAAACAAGTTTATATTCAGTGTTTATGTCTTTATATTGAGTTCTTGTCTCTTTATATTGAGTGCTTATCTCTTTATATTAAATGTTTATGTCTTTATATTAAGTGCTAATGTCTTTATATTGAGTGCATATGTCTTTATATTGAGTGGATATGTCTTGATATTGAGTGCTTATGTCTATATATTAAGTGCTTATGTCTTTATATTGAGGGCTTATGTCTTTATATTGAGTGCTTTTGTGTTTAAATTGAGTGCTTAGGTCTTTATATTGAGTGTTTTAGTCTTTATATTAAGTGGATATGTCATTATGTTGAGCTTTTTTATTGTATTCGGTGGTATTGACATTATATGCAATAGAAACAAGTTTATACTCAGTGATTATGTCTTTATATTGAGTGTTTATCTCTTTATATTAAGTGCTTATGTCTTTATATTAAGTCGGGTCACTCCGTCCGTTCATTTGTCTGTGTGTCCGTCAGTCGCGCTATAGGGGTGCCTGTTTGTGTAATCTGAATCTCAAAAACCAAACACTAGATCTTTCTGAAATTTTACACAGTGATTACATATATATTAAAGATGTGCACCGCCCCTTTTGGGATGATTTTATAATTTCGTTTAGAAATCGGGGGCCCTTAAAGGGTAAAAAGGCGACTTTTTTAATTGTTTCCACAATAACTTTTGTTCTGGTTGACCTAATGCTATGAAACTTTACAGAAAAGTTACTTACAATTAAAGAAAGATAGTGATGATTTTGGGTGCTCTTCTTTTGTCGTTTGAAGTAAAGGGCCAAAAAGAGGCTAAAAAGAAACTTTTATTAGTTTTCCACAATAACTAAAGTTCTGGTGAACTGATTGCTATGAAATTTTTCAATAATGTTCGTTAACATTAAGTGATTGATTGTCTTGATTCTTTAGGTCTCCTTTTTTTGTTCAAAAATTAGGGGCCCAAAGGGGGCAAACTCCAACTTTTTTTATTCGAGGATTTAAAATGGAGGATAAATTTCTTCTTGGTCCCACCTTTTATTTTTTAGCAATTAGGGGTTGAAAGGGGGAATTAAATTTTAATTTTTTTGTCTGATTTTGTGTGTGTGTTTTTTATATTCTTGTTAGATATAAAGACCTTGAATATTTTATATCTTTATATTTCATTGTCAGTATATAAATAGCGTTTCATGTGACAAATATGCTTTGTCAGTCCACCATAGGATCACAGGCGTATGTGTCCAGGATTTTATTTTATTATTAATTGATTTTATATTATTATTAATTATAACGTGTATATAAAAATTTTCATCTCGTCTCTAAACTAGTATAGAGACGAGATGATCTTTTTTTATATACACGTTATAATTAATGATAAAATAAAATCCTGGACCCAAACGCCTGTGCATAGGATTCAAGTGTCAAAAACTATTTACTATCCATATCGGACATAGAACGCACGGGGTTCAACGTTTTGTCGCGTTGACGCGGGGCTTGTTTACTAGAGACACACCGGTTCAAGATTCCCGCCTGTCGTCTACTTTTTTTTCGTCTGATAATTCAAGCTAATATAAATCAATTACCCCCTCTCCCCTCCCCAAAAAAAGCGCACACAACAAAAGAGCTCAACGTATAGACAGACGCACGCAATATAATATAGATGTAACATTATATAACGATATAACCAACGAATATAATGGAAAACCCACACAACATACAGTTAAGAGAACCGACTATACATCCAAAGCCACTCAACATAATGACAAAGGCACTCAATATAAAGATAAAGGCACTTAATATAAAGAGATATGCAGTCAATATAAACTCATAAGCACTCAACATAAAGACATTAGCCCTTAATATAAAGAATAAACACTTAATATACATGTTGTAAAGAGATAAGCACTCAATATCAAGACATAAACTTGTTTCTATCGCATAATTATAATGTCAATACCACCGAATATAATAAAAGAGTTCAACATATGACATATCCACTCAATATAAAGACATATCCACTTAATATAAAGACTTAAGCACTCAATATAAAGACTAAAGCACTCAATAAAAAGAAAAAAGCACTCAATATAAAGACTTAAGCACATAATACCGGTATACAGACATATCCATTCAATATAAAGACATATCCACTCAATATAAAGACATAACCACTCAATATAAAGACATTAGCACATCAATATAAAAACATAAACACTAAATATAAAGAGATAAGCACTCAATATAAAGACATAAACACTGAATATAAACTTGTTTCTATTGTGTATAATGTCAATACCACCGAATATAATAAAAGAGCTCAACATAATGACATACCCACTCAATATAAAGACATATTCACTTAATATAAAGACTAAAGCACTCAATATAAAGACTAAAGCACTCAATGTAAAGACAAAAGCACTCAATGTAAAGACAAAAGCACTCAATATTAAGACATAAGCACTTAATATAAAGACATATTCACTCAATATAAAGACATATACACTCAATATAAAGACATTAGCATTCAATATAAAAACATTAGCACTCAATATAAAAACATTAGCACTCAATATAAAAACATACGCACCCAATATAAACTTCTTACTACCGAATATAATGTCGAAACCACCGAATCAGAGTTGGTCTATCCTAAACCTAAAAAAATGTCAACGTACTGTGGGTGTCGAAAAAGACAAGAATTGCTTTCGTTTGAAATAGTGTTTTTTTAGAAACTTGACACAGATACATTTTATGATAATAATGGTACGTACAATAAAAGTTGAAGAATTATTCAACGCGACTATTTTTAAAGATTTGTTTTTAACAATCATATTTTTACAATATTATTCAAAATGTATTAGGTTTTGGATAATATTTTTCGCAAGGAAAGTCAAATGAATTGCATTGATCAATTCGCCGAGTACAAATTAAGAAAATTTATAAATTTGAACTAAGATATACAGAAACAAATAATTTATATACGGAAAATATGACTTAAGCCCGTAGAAGACGGAAACTGAAAAAGTCATAATATGATAAACAATTTTCATGTTTTCTCATTAAAAAAAACTTTTTTTCAAATTCCAAAACGCGGATATAAACGGTTAATTTGGATATGCGATGTATCGATATGTCAAGGAGTAACTTCTCATCAGTAGCTGCATTTAAATCAAAACATTGGAAGGTCAAATTCCAAAACTGTTGAAAACAGTTAGCTAATGGCCATAAACACATAAATTAATATAACATGTAAAAGAGAGAAAAAATAGTTTAGATATATCTATGTCAGCGGTAATTAGCAAAGTCAGGCATTAGGAATAATGCCTAGGCGATAAACTAATGCCTGGTCATTAGGGTAATTGCCAAAATGGTATCAGGCATTAAGTCTGAAGACTTGGTAATAGGACTCCTGCCTGAAAAATTGAGGCAAAAAACCAAACAAGTTAAAATTGATTGAAAACACTTAAAGGGGGATACATGTAACTCTTAAAAGGATGATCTGACAGTTTCGATCCCTTCAGCTTCAATTTTGATTTACAATGCTATTGGGCTCAACAATAATACTTTAATGTCATAAAGCTACTTTTAATGTTAAACACGTTTTATATTTGATTATACATATACTTAGACTTAAATTATGTTTATTGTTAAAATTCTGGTCACTATATTATTATCACATATCTTACTGTTACTAAGTCTGCCTGATTTTCTGCACTTGCAACAGCTTATTCACAAATGTAACCACCTTTTCTGGAATAATCTTCATTGCTTTCTTTAATAATATTTTTTCCTCCATGTTCTATAACCAAATGTGTTTTCTTTTTTAAATACAAATACCAAACAGGGTATAAAAAAGCGGGGATACTGACTAATATTATAAAATACTACCAAGCACTTGCTACTTTGATCAAAATAACTTTTTTCTTTCTTCAAAGAAAATAAATAAGAGTTTGCATTATTTTTTCTTTCCGTAAATTTACTTATCTAGTCTTTTTGATAAGCGATAAACCTACTCATTATTACTCCTTAAAAGTCAGCCAAAATACTGCCGAAAAGGGGAAAAGTCTTCAAAACCATACATATCTATTTATTCCTCACCATTATGACAATATCTCCACAAACTTCATTAGTATCTACATTTTTGTCGAGTGCGTTTGTTATACAATAGAGAAATTCTTCTTCTTCCCTCTTTTCTTTCTTCAAAGAAAATAAATAAGAGTTTTGCATTATTATTTCTTTCCGTAAATTTACTTATCTAGCCTTTTTGATACTATTTTTCAACGATACATTGGTAGAAATTACTTTTCCTAGATCGCGTGTATCGCGTGTATAATGTAATTGTCTTTTGTTACAATACTTGTGTATTTTTTATGTTTTGTTTCATTGTAATCATTGATATACATTGTGATTGTCATGCTCTATATAGGGCCCTATGATTGGAAATAAAGATTTATTATTATTATTATTATAAGGGGCAAATTTAGCAAAAGGTGTGTCTAAGGGCCTGTGGCGCAACGGATAACGCGTCTGACTACGGATCAGAAGATTCCAGGTTCGAATCCTGGCAGGCTCGTACCTTTTTTACCCCCAAAAAAGAAAGTTGGCGTCTAAGTCCAGATTTCTGTCTTTCAGTATCAACACAGATGCCGTGGTCGTCTAAATTCCAAGTTGTAGTGTTTCTAACATGTTTCCTAAGCTTTTATTTCATCAAAATGTGTAAATTTGGGAACCGGGTAATAATAAAATGTCTTCAAGTCACAAAAATAATGTCCTCCCCGGCGGGGAATCGAACCCCGGTCTCCCGCGTGACAGGCGGGGATACTGACCACTATACTACCGAGGACTTGCTACTTTGATCAAAATTTTAACCTATAAACCTAGTCATTATTACTGCTTAAAAGTCAGCCAAAATACTGCCGAAAAGGGGAAAAGTCTTTAAAACCATACATATCTATTTATTCCTCACCATTATGACAATATCTCCACAAACTTCATTAGTATCTACATTTTTGTCGAGTGCGTTTGTTATACAATAGAGAAATTCTTCTTCTTCCCTCTTTTCTTTCTTCAAAGAAAATAAATAAGAGTTTGCATTATTATTTCTTTCCGTAAATTTACTTATCTAGCCTTTTTGATACTATTTTTCAACGATACATTGGTAGAAATTACTTTTCCTAGATCGCGTGTATCGCGTGTATAAGGGGCAAATTTAGCAAAAGGTGTGTCTAAGGGCCTGTGGCGCAACGGATAACGCGTCTGACTACGGATCAGAAGATTCCAGGTTCGAATCCTGGCAGGCTCGTACCTTTTTTACCCCCAAAAAAGAAAGTTGGCGTCTAAGTCCAGATTTCTGTCTTTCAGTATCAACACAGATGCCGTGGTCGTCTAAATTCCAAGTTATAGTGTTTCTAACATGTTTCCTAAGCTTTTATTTCATCAAAATGTGTAAATTTGGGAACCGGGTAATAATAAAATGTCTTCAAGTCACAAAAATAATGTCCTCCCCGGCGGGGAATCGAACCCCGGTCTCCCGCGTGACAGGCGGGGATACTGACCACTATACTACCGAGGACTTGCTACTTTGATCAAAATTTTAACCTATAAACCTAGTCATTATTACTGCTTAAAAGTCAGCCAAAATACTGCCGAAAAGGGGAAAAGTCTTTAAAACCATACATATCTATTTATTCCTCACCATTATGACAATATCTCCACAAACTTCATTAGTATCTACATTTTTGTCGAGTGCGTTTGTTCTACAATAGAGAAATTCTTCTTCTTCCCTCTTTTCTTTCTTCAAAGAAAATAAATAAGAGTTTGCATTATTATTTCTTTCCGTAAATTTACTTATCTAGCCTTTTTGATACTATTTTTCAACGATACATTGGTAGAAATTACTTTTCCTAGATCGCGTGTATCGCGTGTATAAGGGGCAAATTTAGCAAAAGGTGTGTCTAAGGGCCTGTGGCGCAACGGATAACGCGTCTGACTACGGATCAGAAGATTCCAGGTTCGAATCCTGGCAGGCTCGTACCTTTTTTACCCCCAAAAAAGAAAGTTGGCGTCTAAGTCCAGATTTCTGTCTTTCAGTATCAACACAGATGCCGTGGTCGTCTAAATTCCAAGTTATAGTGTTTCTAACATGTTTCCTAAGCTTTTATTTCATCAAAATGTGTAAATTTGGGAACCGGGTAATAATAAAATGTCTTCAAGTCACAAAAATAATGTCCTCCCCGGCGGGGAATCGAACCCCGGTCTCCCGCGTGACAGGCGGGGATACTGACCACTATACTACCGAGGACTTGCTACTTTGATCAAAATTTTAACCTATAAACCTAGTCATTATTACTGCTTAAAAGTCAGCCAAAATACTGCCGAAAAGGGGAAAAGTCTTTAAAACCATACATATCTATTTATTCCTCACCATTATGACAATATCTCCACAAACTTCATTAGTATCTACATTTTTGTCGAGTGCGTTTGTTATACAATAGAGAAATTCTTCTTCTTCCCTCTTTTCTTTCTTCAAAGAAAATAAATAAGAGTTTGCATTATTATTTCTTTCCGTAAATTTACTTATCTAGCCTTTTTGATACTATTTTTCAACGATACATTGGTAGAAATTACTTTTCCTAGATCGCGTGTATCGCGTGTATAAGGGGCAAATTTAGCAAAAGGTGTGTCTAAGGGCCTGTGGCGCAACGGATAACGCGTCTGACTACGGATCAGAAGATTCCAGGTTCGAATCCTGGCAGGCTCGTACCTTTTTTACCCCCAAAAAAGAAAGTTGGCGTCTAAGTCCAGATTTCTGTCTTTCAGTATCAACACAGATGCCGTGGTCGTCTAAATTCCAAGTTATAGTGTTTCTAACATGTTTCCTAAGCTTTTATTTCATCAAAATGTGTAAATTTGGGAACCGGGTAATAATAAAATGTCTTCAAGTCACAAAAATAATGTCCTCCCCGGCGGGGAATCGAACCCCGGTCTCCCGCGTGACAGGCGGGGATACTGACCACTATACTACCGAGGACTTGCTACTTTGATCAAAATTTTAACCTATAAACCTAGTCATTATTACTGCTTAAAAGTCAGCCAAAATACTGCCGAAAAGGGGAAAAGTCTTTAAAACCATACATATCTATTTATTCCTCACCATTATGACAATATCTCCACAAACTTCATTAGTATCTACATTTTTGTCGAGTGCGTTTGTTATACAATAGAGAAATTCTTCTTCTTCCCTCTTTTCTTTCTTCAAAGAAAATAAATAAGAGTTTGCATTATTATTTCTTTCCGTAAATTTACTTATCTAGCCTTTTTGATACTATTTTTCAACGATACATTGGTAGAAATTACTTTTCCTAGATCGCGTGTATCGCGTGTATAAGGGGCAAATTTAGCAAAAGGTGTGTCTAAGGGCCTGTGGCGCAACGGATAACGCGTCTGACTACGGATCAGAAGATTCCAGGTTCGAATCCTGGCAGGCTCGTACCTTTTTTACCCCCAAAAAAGAAAGTTGGCGTCTAAGTCCAGATTTCTGTCTTTCAGTATCAACACAGATGCCGTGGTCGTCTAAATTCCAAGTTATAGTGTTTCTAACATGTTTCCTAAGCTTTTATTTCATCAAAATGTGTAAATTTGGGAACCGGGTAATAATAAAATGTCTTCAAGTCACAAAAATAATGTCCTCCCCGGCGGGGAATCGAACCCCGGTCTCCCGCGTGACAGGCGGGGATACTGACCACTATACTACCGAGGACTTGCTACTTTGATCAAAATTTTAACCTATAAACCTAGTCATTATTACTGCTTAAAAGTCAGCCAAAATACTGCCGAAAAGGGGAAAAGTCTTTAAAACCATACATATCTATTTATTCCTCACCATTATGACAATATCTCCACAAACTTCATTAGTATCTACATTTTTGTCGAGTGCGTTTGTTATACAATAGAGAAATTCTTCTTCTTCCCTCTTTTCTTTCTTCAAAGAAAATAAATAAGAGTTTGCATTATTATTTCTTTCCGTAAATTTACTTATCTAGCCTTTTTGATACTATTTTTCAACGATACATTGGTAGAAATTACTTTTCCTAGATCGCGTGTATCGCGTGTATAAGGGGCAAATTTAGCAAAAGGTGTGTCTAAGGGCCTGTGGCGCAACGGATAACGCGTCTGACTACGGATCAGAAGATTCCAGGTTCGAATCCTGGCAGGCTCGTACCTTTTTTACCCCCAAAAAAGAAAGTTGGCGTCTAAGTCCAGATTTCTGTCTTTCAGTATCAACACAGATGCCGTGGTCGTCTAAATTCCAAGTTATAGTGTTTCTAACATGTTTCCTAAGCTTTTATTTCATCAAAATGTGTAAATTTGGGAACCGGGTAATAATAAAATGTCTTCAAGTCACAAAAATAATGTCCTCCCCGGCGGGGAATCGAACCCCGGTCTCCCGCGTGACAGGCGGGGATACTGACCACTATACTACCGAGGACTTGCTACTTTGATCAAAATTTTAACCTATAAACCTAGTCATTATTACTGCTTAAAAGTCAGCCAAAATACTGCCGAAAAGGGGAAAAGTCTTTAAAACCATACATATCTATTTATTCCTCACCATTATGACAATATCTCCACAAACTTCATTAGTATCTACATTTTTGTCGAGTGCGTTTGTTCTACAATAGAGAAATTCTTCTTCTTCCCTCTTTTCTTTCTTCAAAGAAAATAAATAAGAGTTTGCATTATTATTTCTTTCCGTAAATTTACTTATCTAGCCTTTTTGATACTATTTTTCAACGATACATTGGTAGAAATTACTTTTCCTAGATCGCGTGTATCGCGTGTATAAGGGGCAAATTTAGCAAAAGGTGTGTCTAAGGGCCTGTGGCGCAACGGATAACGCGTCTGACTACGGATCAGAAGATTCCAGGTTCGAATCCTGGCAGGCTCGTACCTTTTTTACCCCCAAAAAAGAAAGTTGGCGTCTAAGTCCAGATTTCTGTCTTTCAGTATCAACACAGATGCCGTGGTCGTCTAAATTCCAAGTTATAGTGTTTCTAACATGTTTCCTAAGCTTTTATTTCATCAAAATGTGTAAATTTGGGAACCGGGTAATAATAAAATGTCTTCAAGTCACAAAAATAATGTCCTCACCGCGGGGAATCGAACCCCGGTCTCCCGCGTGACAGGCGGGGATACTGACCACTATACTACCGAGGACTTGCTACTTTGATCAAAATTTTAACCTATAAACCTAGTCATTATTACTGCTTAAAAGTCAGCCAAAATACTGCCGAAAAGGGGAAAAGTCTTTAAAACCATACATATCTATTTATTCCTCACCATTATGACAATATCTCCACAAACTTCATTAGTATCTACATTTTTGTCGAGTGCGTTTGTTATACAATAGAGAAATTCTTCTTCTTCCCTCTTTTCTTTCTTCAAAGAAAATAAATAAGAGTTTGCATTATTATTTCTTTCCGTAAATTTACTTATCTAGCCTTTTTGATACTATTTTTCAACGATACATTGGTAGAAATTACTTTTCCTAGATCGCGTGTATCGCGTGTATAAGGGGCAAATTTAGCAAAAGGTGTGTCTAAGGGCCTGTGGCGCAACGGATAACGCGTCTGACTACGGATCAGAAGATTCCAGGTTCGAATCCTGGCAGGCTCGTACCTTTTTTACCCCCAAAAAAGAAAGTTGGCGTCTAAGTCCAGATTTCTGTCTTTCAGTATCAACACAGATGCCGTGGTCGTCTAAATTCCAAGTTATAGTGTTTCTAACATGTTTCCTAAGCTTTTATTTCATCAAAATGTGTAAATTTGGGAACCGGGTGATAATAAAATGTCTTCAAGTCACAAAAATAATGTCCTCCCCGGCGGGGAATCGAACCCCGGTCTCCCGCGTGACAGGCGGGGATACTGACCACTATACTACCGAGGACTTGCTACTTTGATCAAAATTTTAACCTATAAACCTAGTCATTATTACTGCTTAAAAGTCAGCCAAAATACTGCCGAAAAGGGGAAAAGTCTTTAAAACCATACATATCTATTTATTCCTCACCATTATGACAATATCTCCACAAACTTCATTAGTATCTACATTTTTGTCGAGTGCGTTTGTTCTACAATAGAGAAATTCTTCTTCTTCCCTCTTTTCTTTCTTCAAAGAAAATAAATAAGAGTTTGCATTATTATTTCTTTCCGTAAATTTACTTATCTAGCCTTTTTGATACTATTTTTCAACGATACATTGGTAGAAATTACTTTTCCTAGATCGCGTGTATCGCGTGTATAAGGGGCAAATTTAGCAAAAGGTGTGTCTAAGGGCCTGTGGCGCAACGGATAACGCGTCTGACTACGGATCAGAAGATTCCAGGTTCGAATCCTGGCAGGCTCGTACCTTTTTTACCCCCAAAAAAGAAAGTTGGCGTCTAAGTCCAGATTTCTGTCTTTCAGTATCAACACAGATGCCGTGGTCGTCTAAATTCCAAGTTATAGTGTTTCTAACATGTTTCCTAAGCTTTTATTTCATCAAAATGTGTAAATTTGGGAACCGGGTAATAATAAAATGTCTTCAAGTCACAAAAATAATGTCCTCCCCGGCGGGGAATCGAACCCCGGTCTCCCGCGTGACAGGCGGGGATACTGACCACTATACTACCGAGGACTTGCTACTTTGATCAAAATTTTAACCTATAAACCTAGTCATTATTACTGCTTAAAAGTCAGCCAAAATACTGCCGAAAAGGGGAAAAGTCTTTAAAACCATACATATCTATTTATTCCTCACCATTATGACAATATCTCCACAAACTTCATTAGTATCTACATTTTTGTCGAGTGCGTTTGTTATACAATAGAGAAATTCTTCTTCTTCCCTCTTTTCTTTCTTCAAAGAAAATAAATAAGAGTTTGCATTATTATTTCTTTCCGTAAATTTACTTATCTAGCCTTTTTGATACTATTTTTCAACGATACATTGGTAGAAATTACTTTTCCTAGATCGCGTGTATCGCGTGTATAAGGGGCAAATTTAGCAAAAGGTGTGTCTAAGGGCCTGTGGCGCAACGGATAACGCGTCTGACTACGGATCAGAAGATTCCAGGTTCGAATCCTGGCAGGCTCGTACCTTTTTTACCCCCAAAAAAGAAAGTTGGCGTCTAAGTCCAGATTTCTGTCTTTCAGTATCAACACAGATGCCGTGGTCGTCTAAATTCCAAGTTATAGTGTTTCTAACATGTTTCCTAAGCTTTTATTTCATCAAAATGTGTAAATTTGGGAACCGGGTAATAATAAAATGTCTTCAAGTCACAAAAATAATGTCCTCCCCGGCGGGGAATCGAACCCCGGTCTCCCGCGTGACAGGCGGGGATACTGACCACTATACTACCGAGGACTTGCTACTTTGATCAAAATTTTAACCTATAAACCTAGTCATTATTACTGCTTAAAAGTCAGCCAAAATACTGCCGAAAAGGGGAAAAGTCTTTAAAACCATACATATCTATTTATTCCTCACCATTATGACAATATCTCCACAAACTTCATTAGTATCTACATTTTTGTCGAGTGCGTTTGTTATACAATAGAGAAATTCTTCTTCTTCCCTCTTTTCTTTCTTCAAAGAAAATAAATAAGAGTTTGCATTATTATTTCTTTCCGTAAATTTACTTATCTAGCCTTTTTGATACTATTTTTCAACGATACATTGGTAGAAATTACTTTTCCTAGATCGCGTGTATCGCGTGTATAAGGGGCAAATTTAGCAAAAGGTGTGTCTAAGGGCCTGTGGCGCAACGGATAACGCGTCTGACTACGGATCAGAAGATTCCAGGTTCGAATCCTGGCAGGCTCGTACCTTTTTTACCCCCAAAAAAGAAAGTTGGCGTCTAAGTCCAGATTTCTGTCTTTCAGTATCAACACAGATGCCGTGGTCGTCTAAATTCCAAGTTATAGTGTTTCTAACATGTTTCCTAAGCTTTTATTTCATCAAAATGTGTAAATTTGGGAACCGGGTAATAATAAAATGTCTTCAAGTCACAAAAATAATGTCCTCCCCGGCGGGGAATCGAACCCCGGTCTCCCGCGTGACAGGCGGGGATACTGACCACTATACTACCGAGGACTTGCTACTTTGATCAAAATTTTAACCTATAAACCTAGTCATTATTACTGCTTAAAAGTCAGCCAAAATACTGCCGAAAAGGGGAAAAGTCTTTAAAACCATACATATCTATTTATTCCTCACCATTATGACAATATCTCCACAAACTTCATTAGTATCTACATTTTTGTCGAGTGCGTTTGTTCTACAATAGAGAAATTCTTCTTCTTCCCTCTTTTCTTTCTTCAAAGAAAATAAATAAGAGTTTGCATTATTATTTCTTTCCGTAAATTTACTTATCTAGCCTTTTTGATACTATTTTTCAACGATACATTGGTAGAAATTACTTTTCCTAGATCGCGTGTATCGCGTGTATAAGGGGCAAATTTAGCAAAAGGTGTGTCTAAGGGCCTGTGGCGCAACGGATAACGCGTCTGACTACGGATCAGAAGATTCCAGGTTCGAATCCTGGCAGGCTCGTACCTTTTTTACCCCCAAAAAAGAAAGTTGGCGTCTAAGTCCAGATTTCTGTCTTTCAGTATCAACACAGATGCCGTGGTCGTCTAAATTCCAAGTTATAGTGTTTCTAACATGTTTCCTAAGCTTTTATTTCATCAAAATGTGTAAATTTGGGAACCGGGTAATAATAAAATGTCTTCAAGTCACAAAAATAATGTCCTCCCCGGCGGGGAATCGAACCCCGGTCTCCCGCGTGACAGGCGGGGATACTGACCACTATACTACCGAGGACTTGCTACTTTGATCAAAATTTTAACCTATAAACCTAGTCATTATTACTGCTTAAAAGTCAGCCAAAATACTGCCGAAAAGGGGAAAAGTCTTTAAAACCATACATATCTATTTATTCCTCACCATTATGACAATATCTCCACAAACTTCATTAGTATCTACATTTTTGTCGAGTGCGTTTGTTATACAATAGAGAAATTCTTCTTCTTCCCTCTTTTCTTTCTTCAAAGAAAATAAATAAGAGTTTGCATTATTATTTCTTTCCGTAAATTTACTTATCTAGCCTTTTTGATACTATTTTTCAACGATACATTGGTAGAAATTACTTTTCCTAGATCGCGTGTATCGCGTGTATAAGGGGCAAATTTAGCAAAAGGTGTGTCTAAGGGCCTGTGGCGCAACGGATAACGCGTCTGACTACGGATCAGAAGATTCCAGGTTCGAATCCTGGCAGGCTCGTACCTTTTTTACCCCCAAAAAAGAAAGTTGGCGTCTAAGTCCAGATTTCTGTCTTTCAGTATCAACACAGATGCCGTGGTCGTCTAAATTCCAAGTTATAGTGTTTCTAACATGTTTCCTAAGCTTTTATTTCATCAAAATGTGTAAATTTGGGAACCGGGTAATAATAAAATGTCTTCAAGTCACAAAAATAATGTCCTCCCCGGCGGGGAATCGAACCCCGGTCTCCCGCGTGACAGGCGGGGATACTGACCACTATACTACCGAGGACTTGCTACTTTGATCAAAATTTTAACCTATAAACCTAGTCATTATTACTGCTTAAAAGTCAGCCAAAATACTGCCGAAAAGGGGAAAAGTCTTTAAAACCATACATATCTATTTATTCCTCACCATTATGACAATATCTCCACAAACTTCATTAGTATCTACATTTTTGTCGAGTGCGTTTGTTATACAATAGAGAAATTCTTCTTCTTCCCTCTTTTCTTTCTTCAAAGAAAATAAATAAGAGTTTGCATTATTATTTCTTTCCGTAAATTTACTTATCTAGCCTTTTTGATACTATTTTTCAACGATACATTGGTAGAAATTACTTTTCCTAGATCGCGTGTATCGCGTGTATAAGGGGCAAATTTAGCAAAAGGTGTGTCTAAGGGCCTGTGGCGCAACGGATAACGCGTCTGACTACGGATCAGAAGATTCCAGGTTCGAATCCTGGCAGGCTCGTACCTTTTTTACCCCCAAAAAAGAAAGTTGGCGTCTAAGTCCAGATTTCTGTCTTTCAGTATCAACACAGATGCCGTGGTCGTCTAAATTCCAAGTTATAGTGTTTCTAACATGTTTCCTAAGCTTTTATTTCATCAAAATGTGTAAATTTGGGAACCGGGTAATAATAAAATGTCTTCAAGTCACAAAAATAATGTCCTCCCCGGCGGGGAATCGAACCCCGGTCTCCCGCGTGACAGGCGGGGATACTGACCACTATACTACCGAGGACTTGCTACTTTGATCAAAATTTTAACCTATAAACCTAGTCATTATTACTGCTTAAAAGTCAGCCAAAATACTGCCGAAAAGGGGAAAAGTCTTTAAAACCATACATATCTATTTATTCCTCACCATTATGACAATATCTCCACAAACTTCATTAGTATCTACATTTTTGTCGAGTGCGTTTGTTCTACAATAGAGAAATTCTTCTTCTTCCCTCTTTTCTTTCTTCAAAGAAAATAAATAAGAGTTTGCATTATTATTTCTTTCCGTAAATTTACTTATCTAGCCTTTTTGATACTATTTTTCAACGATACATTGGTAGAAATTACTTTTCCTAGATCGCGTGTATCGCGTGTATAAGGGGCAAATTTAGCAAAAGGTGTGTTTAAGGGCCTGTGGCGCAACGGATAACGCGTCTGACTACGGATCAGAAGATTCCAGGTTCGAATCCTGGCAGGCTCGTACCTTTTTTACCCCCAAAAAAGAAAGTTGGCGTCTAAGTCCAGATTTCTGTCTTTCAGTATCAAC
Organism: Arcuatula senhousia; assembly: GCA_963971305.1. Taxonomy (NCBI): domain Eukaryota; kingdom Metazoa; phylum Mollusca; class Bivalvia; order Mytilida; family Mytilidae; genus Arcuatula; species Arcuatula senhousia. Next base: position 26,475,320 of record OZ020312.1, read on the forward strand.
ACAGATGCCGTGGTCGTCTAAATTCCAAGTTATAGTGTTTCTAACATGTTTCCTAAGCTTTTATTTCATCAAAATGTGTAAATTTGGGAACCGGGTAATAATAAAATGTCTTCAAGTCACAAAAATAATGTCCTCCCCGGCGGGGAATCGAACCCCGGTCTCCCGCGTGACAGGCGGGGATACTGACCACTATACTACCGAGGACTTGCTACTTTGATCAAAATTTTAACCTATAAACCTAGTCATTATTACTGCTTAAAAGTCAGCCAAAATACTGCCGAAAAGGGGAAAAGTCTTTAAAACCATACATATCTATTTATTCCTCACCATTATGACAATATCTCCACAAACTTCATTAGTATCTACATTTTTGTCGAGTGCGTTTGTTATACAATAGAGAAATTCTTCTTCTTCCCTCTTTTCTTTCTTCAAAGAAAATAAATAAGAGTTTGCATTATTATTTCTTTCCGTAAATTTACTTATCTAGCCTTTTTGATACTATTTTTCAACGATACATTGGTAGAAATTACTTTTCCTAGATCGCGTGTATCGCGTGTATAAGGGGCAAATTTAGCAAAAGGTGTGTCTAAGGGCCTGTGGCGCAACGGATAACGCGTCTGACTACGGATCAGAAGATTCCAGGTTCGAATCCTGGCAGGCTCGTACCTTTTTTACCCCCAAAAAAGAAAGTTGGCGTCTAAGTCCAGATTTCTGTCTTTCAGTATCAACACAGATGCCGTGGTCGTCTAAATTCCAAGTTATAGTGTTTCTAACATGTTTCCTAAGCTTTTATTTCATCAAAATGTGTAAATTTGGGAACCGGGTAATAATAAAATGTCTTCATATCACAAAAATAATGTCCTCCCCGGCGGGGAATCGAACCCCGGTCTCCCGCGTGACAGGCGGGGATACTGACCACTATACTACCGAGGACTTGCTACTTTGATCAAAATTTTAACCTATAAACCTAGTCATTATTACTGCTTAAAAGTCAGCCAAAATACTGCCGAAAAGGGGAAAAGTCTTTAAAACCATACATATCTATTTATTCCTCACCATTATGACAATATCTCCACAAACTTCATTAGTATCTACATTTTTGTCGAGTGCGTTTGTTATACAATAGAGAAATTCTTCTTCTTCCCTCTTTTCTTTCTTCAAAGAAAATAAATAAGAGTTTGCATTATTATTTCTTTCCGTAAATTTACTTATCTAGCCTTTTTGATACTATTTTTCAACGATACATTGGTAGAAATTACTTTTCCTAGATCGCGTGTATCGCGTGTATAAGGGGCAAATTTAGCAAAAGGTGTGTCTAAGGGCCTGTGGCGCAACGGATAACGCGTCTGACTACGGATCAGAAGATTCCAGGTTCGAATCCTGGCAGGCTCGTACCTTTTTTACCCCCAAAAAAGAAAGTTGGCGTCTAAGTCCAGATTTCTGTCTTTCAGTATCAACACAGATGCCGTGGTCGTCTAAATTCCAAGTTATAGTGTTTCTAACATGTTTCCTAAGCTTTTATTTCATCAAAATGTGTAAATTTGGGAACCGGGTAATAATAAAATGTCTTCAAGTCACAAAAATAATGTCCTCCCCGGCGGGGAATCGAACCCCGGTCTCCCGCGTGACAGGCGGGGATACTGACCACTATACTACCGAGGACTTGCTACTTTGATCAAAATTTTAACCTATAAACCTAGTCATTATTACTGCTTAAAAGTCAGCCAAAATACTGCCGAAAAGGGGAAAAGTCTTTAAAACCATACATATCTATTTATTCCTCACCATTATGACAATATCTCCACAAACTTCATTAGTATCTACATTTTTGTCGAGTGCGTTTGTTATACAATAGAGAAATTCTTCTTCTTCCCTCTTTTCTTTCTTCAAAGAAAATAAATAAGAGTTTGCATTATTATTTCTTTCCGTAAATTTACTTATCTAGCCTTTTTGATACTATTTTTCAACGATACATTGGTAGAAATTACTTTTCCTAGATCGCGTGTATCGCGTGTATAAGGGGCAAATTTAGCAAAAGGTGTGTCTAAGGGCCTGTGGCGCAACGGATAACGCGTCTGACTACGGATCAGAAGATTCCAGGTTCGAATCCTGGCAGGCTCGTACCTTTTTTACCCCCAAAAAAGAAAGTTGGCGTCTAAGTCCAGATTTCTGTCTTTCAGTATCAACACAGATGCCGTGGTCGTCTAAATTCCAAGTTATAGTGTTTCTAACATGTTTCCTAAGCTTTTATTTCATCAAAATGTGTAAATTTGGGAACCGGGTAATAATAAAATGTCTTCAAGTCACAAAAATAATGTCCTCCCCGGCGGGGAATCGAACCCCGGTCTCCCGCGTGACAGGCGGGGATACTGACCACTATACTACCGAGGACTTGCTACTTTGATCAAAATTTTAACCTATAAACCTAGTCATTATTACTGCTTAAAAGTCAGCCAAAATACTGCCGAAAAGGGGAAAAGTCTTTAAAACCATACATATCTATTTATTCCTCACCATTATGACAATATCTCCACAAACTTCATTAGTATCTACATTTTTGTCGAGTGCGTTTGTTCTACAATAGAGAAATTCTTCTTCTTCCCTCTTTTCTTTCTTCAAAGAAAATAAATAAGAGTTTGCATTATTATTTCTTTCCGTAAATTTACTTATCTAGCCTTTTTGATACTATTTTTCAACGATACATTGGTAGAAATTACTTTTCCTAGATCGCGTGTATCGCGTGTATAAGGGGCAAATTTAGCAAAAGGTGTGTCTAAGGGCCTGTGGCGCAACGGATAACGCGTCTGACTACGGATCAGAAGATTCCAGGTTCGAATCCTGGCAGGCTCGTACCTTTTTTACCCCCAAAAAAGAAAGTTGGCGTCTAAGTCCAGATTTCTGTCTTTCAGTATCAACACAGATGCCGTGGTCGTCTAAATTCCAAGTTATAGTGTTTCTAACATGTTTCCTAAGCTTTTATTTCATCAAAATGTGTAAATTTGGGAACCGGGTAATAATAAAATGTCTTCAAGTCACAAAAATAATGTCCTCCCCGGCGGGGAATCGAACCCCGGTCTCCCGCGTGACAGGCGGGGATACTGACCACTATACTACCGAGGACTTGCTACTTTGATCAAAATTTTAACCTATAAACCTAGTCATTATTACTGCTTAAAAGTCAGCCAAAATACTGCCGAAAAGGGGAAAAGTCTTTAAAACCATACATATCTATTTATTCCTCACCATTATGACAATATCTCCACAAACTTCATTAGTATCTACATTTTTGTCGAGTGCGTTTGTTCTACAATAGAGAAATTCTTCTTCTTCCCTCTTTTCTTTCTTCAAAGAAAATAAATAAGAGTTTGCATTATTATTTCTTTCCGTAAATTTACTTATCTAGCCTTTTTGATACTATTTTTCAACGATACATTGGTAGAAATTACTTTTCCTAGATCGCGTGTATCGCGTGTATAAGGGGCAAATTTAGCAAAAGGTGTGTCTAAGGGCCTGTGGCGCAACGGATAACGCGTCTGACTACGGATCAGAAGATTCCAGGTTCGAATCCTGGCAGGCTCGTACCTTTTTTACCCCCAAAAAAGAAAGTTGGCGTCTAAGTCCAGATTTCTGTCTTTCAGTATCAACACAGATGCCGTGGTCGTCTAAATTCCAAGTTATAGTGTTTCTAACATGTTTCCTAAGCTTTTATTTCATCAAAATGTGTAAATTTGGGAACCGGGTAATAATAAAATGTCTTCAAGTCACAAAAATAATGTCCTCCCCGGCGGGGAATCGAACCCCGGTCTCCCGCGTGACAGGCGGGGATACTGACCACTATACTACCGAGGACTTGCTACTTTGATCAAAATTTTAACCTATAAACCTAGTCATTATTACTGCTTAAAAGTCAGCCAAAATACTGCCGAAAAGGGGAAAAGTCTTTAAAACCATACATATCTATTTATTCCTCACCATTATGACAATATCTCCACAAACTTCATTAGTATCTACATTTTTGTCGAGTGCGTTTGTTCTACAATAGAGAAATTCTTCTTCTTCCCTCTTTTCTTTCTTCAAAGAAAATAAATAAGAGTTTGCATTATTATTTCTTTCCGTAAATTTACTTATCTAGCCTTTTTGATACTATTTTTCAACGATACATTGGTAGAAATTACTTTTCCTAGATCGCGTGTATCGCGTGTATAAGGGGCAAATTTAGCAAAAGGTGTGTCTAAGGGCCTGTGGCGCAACGGATAACGCGTCTGACTACGGATCAGAAGATTCCAGGTTCGAATCCTGGCAGGCTCGTACCTTTTTTACCCCCAAAAAAGAAAGTTGGCGTCTAAGTCCAGATTTCTGTCTTTCAGTATCAACACAGATGCCGTGGTCGTCTAAATTCCAAGTTATAGTGTTTCTAACATGTTTCCTAAGCTTTTATTTCATCAAAATGTGTAAATTTGGGAACCGGGTAATAATAAAATGTCTTCAAGTCACAAAAATAATGTCCTCCCCGGCGGGGAATCGAACCCCGGTCTCCCGCGTGACAGGCGGGGATTTTTCATTTCATAAAATTTTATTCAAATATGTACAATAAAAGAGTGAAGTGGACAAAACCCACAATCACTTTTGATATATAGAAAACAATCATGATTAGTTTAACCAACAAAGTGTTAGATAATTACATAAAATGTATATGAAAAAAACATATTTGGAACTTGGCACATGTCTGCAATTGATTATTCTTATGTATTAAAAGAAGAAAAAGAATTGACCATTAATTTGTAGCTAAAATTTTAAGGAAAATAAGATAGAGTTATCCTTCGTTAACCATATTTCATATGAATTCAAACATGTACCATTTTCCGATCAAACAATCAATTAAAAAAAAGTAAAACAACTAAAAAATAATTTTTAGTTGATTTCCAATAATCTGAATAGTAGGGTTGTTTGAAAGAAAATATTTTTCAAATAATTGCATTTGGTTGTGAGTTTTGTAATAGAAATATGCATATTCCGTGTACTTTTTTAATGTAAAAATAAACAACTGTTTGCAATTAATGACTTTTTCATCAAAAATTTTAATCTGTCTTGTTTTGTAAATGGAGAGTCTTGCTATTCCAATCAAAAAATTAATCCAATAATAGTTATATGTAAGGTTTTTTTGTTTTGTGAAACACCAACCAAATAGGATTAAGTGTGCGTACTCAGGTATGACGACAGGTGTTGGACGAGAACTATTGACTAATGCATTGTTTAATAAATTTATCAATGAATCGTGCGTAGATTTAAACACGTGACAATCGACGAAAATATGTAGCAAAGTTTCATTCACAAATCCACACATTTTACACACGGGACTAGGAACGGTGTTTATTTTGTGAAGCTTTACAAGTGTAAAAATTGAGTTGGTGATAATACGGTAACTTAGACAATGAATGTCTGGCGGAATGTGAGGCAAATGGATTAACCAGTAAAACGATGATATTTTGATACTAGGAAATGTAGACAACCAAAACTGTTCAGAAACGGGCGGCTCAAAAACGTGTTCTAAAAGGAGATCATACAACAGTTTTGTCGTTGTGCGTTGCAGATCTAAACATCGTAGCCCTGATTTGAAATATATTTGTGGTGTTCTATCTGCTTGTAATGGATTTGCCGATTTTAATTCTAAAGACCAGTCCGCCGGTAAAGCGTAAAAAATTTGAGTGTATGCTTTTTCAATATGTGCTCTGTCGAGATCTGGAAATTTTTCTTGTACTATTTCAATGATAGCATCCAAGGATAAAAAACCTGGAATAACTTCATAACAGATGTGTTTAATTTGTGTGATACCTGCATCAATAAAATGTTGAAATAAAAGTGATTTTCCATTCTGTGTGATAAGTGGATTGCAGAAAATAGGATTTTCATATATATGTTGTAACTCAATGTTGAATTCCGTGTTTGATTTTAGTCTGTAAAAAGCCTGAAACATTTCTCTATAAAAAGTCGGCAGTGTTCTTAATTGGCTATTATTTAAAAAGGTATAAACAAAATTATAGCCGAGATTCATATCGTTAATTTTAGAAAGAAAAAACAAAAACGTACTTTTCCAAACTGCATGAAAATCTTGGTCCAAAAATTTTCTCAAAAATTTAAGGCGAAATGATTGCATTTTCAAAAAAATGTCAGGAAAATTCAACCCTCCCTGAGATTTTTTACCAATAATGGTTTGATATTTAACTAAATGAGATTTACGATTCCAAAGAAAACTAAGAGCAATAGTCCGAATGTCATTTTTGACTCTGTCAGGAAGTGGACAGACCATCAAAGTGTAATAAAACCTCGACATAATGAGGGTCGAAAGAACAGTAACTCTCCCAGGAAGGGTTAAATTTCTCTGAGACCAAAAATATAAAATTGTCTTAATCTTTTTAAGCTTTGAATCCCAATTTAGAGATTCACATAACTTTGTATCACTGCCGACGTAAATACCAAGTAATTTTGTAGACTTTTCACATAATTTAATACCAAGTTGATCGAGTTCTGTCTCAGACAATTTACCAGTACCTAAACACATGATTTCTGATTTTTGTTTGTTTATTTTACCACCTGAAGCTTGGCCGTATAAATCAAAAATTTTAAATGCCTCATTGATAGAATCTTTGTCAGAAATAGTAAGAGTCGTATCGTCGGCATGAGCAAAATATTTTGACCTTTGACCCGAATTGGGTATTTGAATACCGTGGATGTTTTGGTTTTTCAATAAGGACTGACCAAGTGGTTCCGCGGCTAAAACATACAGTAGAGCAGATGCGGGACAGCCTTGTCTTATTGAATTTTTTACCGGGACATATTTTGTCAGAAAACCATTACATTTTATAGAACTGAATATTTCTGTGTAAAAAATCTTAATCCAGTTGATAAATTTTTCGCCAAAACCAAATTTTTCAAGTACACCAAATAAATATTTGTGATCAACCCTATCAAACGCACCTTGTTGATCTATTTTAAGAAGATAGCCCTCAAGGTTTTCTTCGTCAACAAAATCAACCATATCACGAATACTACAAGTAGTATCAGCTATGTCCCGGCCAACTATACAACAAGTTTGAAAATCAGATATAATTGAAGGCATAATTTGCTTCAATCTGTTCGCCATAACCCTGGCTAAAATTTTGTAATCCACGGCAAGAAGAGAAATAGGTCTAAAATTTTGCAATAAGTTTTTATCCCCCTTATTCTTATAAATAAGGGTAATTATACCAAATCTCATTGATCTTGCCATTTCTTTTTGTTGCTCAATAGCATCAAACACTTTTTTAAAAATGGCACCAAAATGATTATAAAATTTTAAATAGAAAGAAACTGTAAGACCATCTCTACCAGGACTCTTATTTCTTGACATTTGATTCAGAGACTTAAAAATTTCTTCAGGTGTAATTTCAGAATCTAGATAAGCTTTTTCATCATTGCTCACAGTTTTATCAACAAAACTTAAAAGCTCATCCATTTTGTCCTCATCAATTTCTGTGCAATTAAATAAGGATTTGTAGTGTTCAAAAATTTCATTTAAAATTTCTGGAGTACTTTCCAAAACTTGGCCATCTTTATTTTTTAATTCTTTAATACAATTATTTTCTTGTCTAAATTTTTCTAATTGTAAAAAATATTTTGAATTTTTATCACCTTCAATAGCCCAATAAGCTTTTGATCTAAGAATGGCCCCTTGACAAATCTTATTTTCATACTTTTGCATCTCAAGTTTTAATTCTTCATATTTAGTTTTATTAAAACTTTTACCATTAGCAATTTCATCTGAAAGTTTTTCAAAATTTCTCTGTAATTTAAAATATTCACTTTGTTCTTTTTTCTTTTTGTCTTTAGCAAATACTTGAGAGAATTTTTTAACCTTAAATTTCAAATTATCAAGCCAAATTAAAATGTCATTTTCATAGAGAGGACACTGTTTTTCATTTTCAATCAAATCATTGATTTTTTCAACAAAAACCTCATCATCAAGTAAAGTGTCATTTAAAATCCATAATCCTGGTCCTCTCTCAATATTAGAGAAATCAACATTGCCCAGACCCTTTTGTAGTAGTATCGTAGTTGAGTTTTAGCATATTTTTAGTGGAAAATATTTAAACCTTGTAGTGGTAGTCTAGCATGAATTCAGCAGGAATATTAGCAATAATCAGTACCACTAAATTTCCACTACATGTATAGTAAGACTCTTGCTAGAATACTACTGTCGTGTGTCTCATTTGCATATTTCTTAGCCAATCGAAGCTAAAATTTACTGACAGTATATAATTAGTGGAATTTCTAGCATGTTTTTAGCGTTTCAATTATTTAAATTAGTTTGACAGCAGAATGTAGTGGATTGTATTTGTATGAGTCTAGCGTATTATGCAAATTAGTTACTAGCACTAATTAGTGGAAAAAGTAGCAGAATGTAGCGGATAGATTAAATGCTGTATATGGTGATATTAAGAAACATGTAGCATGTTTCTAGTGGTATATTTGCATTTAACAGTGGTCAATTTAGTGAGATCTAGTGGTATTTCTAGCAGTTGTGTAGTGGTTATTTAGCAAAAATTAGTGGTATTTTAGCAGACTTTTAGTGGTACTCCTAGCAAAAATCAGTGGAAATTTAGCAGGCTTGTAGTGGTACTCCTAGCAAAAATCAGTAGTATTTTAGCAGGTTTTTAGTGGTACTTCTAGCAAAAATCAGTGGTATTTTAGCAGGCTTTTAGTGGTACTCCTAAAAATATTCAGTGGAATTAATATCTTTTATTGAACAGTACATCTAAACCGTTGCAAGTCCAGGCAAACTATGCAAAAATTACAGATCCAGTGCACACTTTCAATATTGAAAATATTGCTGATACACGCTGTTTTATTCAAATTTCACAAAGTATAGCTAAGTATATTTTCCATGTCAAGTTGAATGTTTTTTTAATATTCCATACAACAACAATACTATTCAATTCCAATTTTGTCCCGTTGAATCTACACTTTAAAACACATTTTTGCTAAAGTGACAAATAAATTTTTTTGACACATTTCATACTTTACACATATTGATTATGCTGCATTCAATTTTCAAGTATCCGTTGAATCTACACTTTAAAACACATTTTTGCTAAAGTGACTAATAAGATATTTCGAGACATTTCATTCTTTCAACATGTTGAATATGCTGCATTCGATTTTCGAGTATCCACATCTACTAGTATTCATTTAAAAAGCAAAGAAAATCTGTAAAATTACGTTGCTTGCCTTCACAAAGACCTCGGGACAAAGGCATATGTTATAATTTTCAAAAACCGTTGAAACATTTGATTGGCTAGACAATAATTAATTCAATTAGATTACAAGTATTACAGATTCCTTGACCACATCCAGATGGACTTCATGCTGTTTATCTGATAAACTTATCTGATAATTAATGTAGCTATAATTAACATGTACATGTATTTATCAAATTGATAAATGATGCACGGAATTAGTATTGGAGAACAGGAAAAACAATTAAATACTTGTTTTATAACAAATTATTTATTTAAAAGAATGATGATTTTGTTCTAAAACCATGCAACAAAGTCAATCTCGAGTAGCGAATATATACATATGATTTTAGCATTTATTCATATTTTATCTTATTTTTTTTTCGTATATTCTATTATTTGTAACTTTAGCACACTTTCAGTAACTTATAGGTTCATAAACAACATTTTTATTCTTTTGTGTTAAAACATGCAGTTAATATTTTTGTAACTTATTAAGGACACTTTAGTTAGGCCTTTAAATATATCTAGTTAATTCAGTTTGTATAGCGTATTTTAGAAGTTCATATTTGTTAAAACTTTCTAACAGAGTTTTCCTAGTAGGAATTTAGTACCGCTCATTTTCCACTGATTTCTTATTGAAATTTATTAAATCTACCTTATAAGTAGATTTAGCATACTTTAGCTAGGACTATAAATGTATTGAGTTTTTGTAGCGTATTTTAGCAGTTCATATTTGTTTAAACTTTCTAACAGAGTTTTCCTAGTAGGAATTTAGTACCGCTCATTGTCCACTGATTTCTCATAAATTATTTTATCTTTATTTAGTGGAAAATTAGTGGAAATAGAGGCGAACCACTAGAAACCGCTAAATTTATTAGTGTATTTTAGTGGTATTTAGAATTGGATGCTAATTTTACACTGTCAGTAACAGTAGGTATCAGTGACAGATTTAGCGGAAGTTTAGTGGAACTAATTATTCCGCTAAAATATAGTGGTAAATTAGTGGACTTTGTCTAGCTGCTAATTTACGCTGTCAAATTCACAGTGCAATTTTAGCATGATTTTAGCTGAAAATTAGTTCCACTGTTTTCTTGTAGCGGTGCTACAATTTGGTCTGGGTGAGTACAACAAAAGAGTGATCACTGAATGTGTTGTGTTTATAGTAAACATTCTTAACATAAGGGGATATAACTCGTGGAACCAGTATAAAATCTATTCTACTTTGCATTAAAACTGTGTCAACGACTCGACGCCAAGAGAAGACTTTTTTCTGTGGATTTCTTGCACGCCAAATGTCATAAATGTTGAATTTTTCACATAAAGAATTGAGTGATTTATAAACTTTGTCTTCAGTATGTTGTGTTTTCCCACATCTATCAAGTCTTGATAGGGATGTATTCATATCCCCCAACAAGATGATATCATCAAAATTTGCTAATTTATCAAGTAATTTATTGAAAAAAACAAGTTTACCAGAAACCAAATTTGGAGCATAACAATTTACTAAATTTATGATTCTGTCATCTTGTTGGTATTGAATATGAACACACCTGCCATCAAAATCTTGAATATATTTTACTTTGTCTACCAAATGTTTTGCCACCAGAAAAGCAACACCTTGTCTGTTAAAACCAGAACATGAATAAAAAATTTTACCATTCCAAAACTTAGAAAAATCAGTTACAATATCATCAGACCAAAAAGTTTCCTGTATAGCAACAATATCAAAATGATTTTCATAACAAAAATGACAAAAATTCTGAAACTTGGTAGAATCTCTCAAGCCATTGGCATTGATACATACAAAATTTACCATCAGGAGGAGGATGTAAAGAGGGGGAGGGGCCTTAGACTTGAACGGAACTGTTAAGGGGTTTGGTTTTCCTCAACCTTTTCACATCCTCTTTAGACAAATTTGGAGCAGAGACTAAGCGTCGCCTTCTACCACCATTCAATTTTGATAATTCCACAGCCAACTGATCATCAGACATTTCCATATCATTTTCTTCAGCTACAGAAGAGTCAGTCATTAAAGAGGCAGACTCAACCGAGCTTATATTATTCTCAGACTGAGACTGACAATCAGAAGGCTGTGACACATGACTAACAGGCTGTGAAACTTCATTCCCCATCCCCCCTTTTATTTTATTTTTATTAATGTCATTTAAAGTATCTGTTTCTTCACTTTTGGCATTCAAGTCAAGTTTATCATCAGTTTTTCCACTTCCCATCTCAGGTGTCTCATCAACTTTGTGAACAACAGCAACAGTTTTCTCAGTAATCATCTTATCATCAGCATCAGACTCATCATCAGTAGCAATATCATCATCGGCATTGTCGTTGTCATCTGAGTTTACAAGAGTTGCACAATACTCATCATATCCCTTTGAGTCCGTTTGAACATCAGGGCGATAGTGAAAAGCTGGACATCTACACTTGGACAAAATATTATTACATCTTTCACAAGGAGGTGTTTTACATGCCCTTGCCAAGTGACCAAATTTGTTACACTTGAAACATTTATTATCTGGACAAGTTGCATAGACGTGGCCTATTTCAAAGCATTTACCACACACTTTCTTTTGGTTATCATGGACAACTCTGACATATTCAAATGAGTCGACCCCAGTTGATAATTTCATACTGTACGGTAAACTTTGGCGTTCTTCAGGAAATTTAACAAGGACATAGCGGGTCCCATCAGCTACCTCGGTCCCTGGATAGAGTCTACGTTTTAATGGCCCTTTCAGTTCCAAACCAAACCCAACAAGCTTGTCGATAATCTCACTATCATTGACATAATGCGACACATTTAGAAGACTGACTACTTTCGTTCGAGAAAAAATGGCACTAGGCTTGAACTTTTCTTTATTAATAGTAAAGCCAGTGTCAATAAGGAGGTCATGGGCGTCACTGTCATCAAGGGTTATTTCATATGCATTAGCCCCTTTTGGTACACATGCTATAACGGAACCAATACCAACTTCATCTTCAACATTCTTGATAACATCAGAAGCTTTTATTTTCTTGTTATCGGTGACATCTACGAAAACAGTCTTTTCTTTGAACTGTTTACTATCCCCCTTCTCACCAGCCATGGTGAAGGGGGCAACGAAAAATGTTTGTAAATCAAAAAATATGGATTAATCTGTATAATGAAACTCACAGTACTCAATAATGTTGACCCACCATCAACGGATGGGCCAATAAAGTGGTTGAAAATAAACGGATTACAATCAGCGATTATTTGCGTCTTGTCTCTCCAAATTCCAAACCGGAAGTCCAAAAAAACAGATTCATTGATATTTTTCAAGGCTAATTACGCCTAAAGTCTTTAAAACCATACATATCTATTTATTCCTCACCATTATGACAATATCTCCACAAACTTCATTAGTATCTACATTTTTGTCGAGTGCGTTTGTTATACAATAGAGAAATTCTTCTTCTTCCCTCTTTTCTTTCTTCAAAGAAAATAAATAAGAGTTTGCATTATTATTTCTTTCCGTAAATTTACTTATCTAGCCTTTTTGATACTATTTTTCAACGATACATTGGTAGAAATTACTTTTCCTAGATCGCGTGTATCGCGTGTATAAGGGGCAAATTTAGCAAAAGGTGTGTCTAAGGGCCTGTGGCGCAACGGATAACGCGTCTGACTACGGATCAGAAGATTCCAGGTTCGAATCCTGGCAGGCTCGTACCTTTTTTACCCCCAAAAAAGAAAGTTGGCGTCTAAGTCCAGATTTCTGTCTTTCAGTATCAACACAGATGCCGTGGTCGTCTAAATTCCAAGTTATAGTGTTTCTAACATGTTTCCTAAGCTTTTATTTCATCAAAATGTGTAAATTTGGGAACCGGGTAATAATAAAATGTCTTCAAGTCACAAAAATAATGTCCTCCCCGGCGGGGAATCGAACCCCGGTCTCCCGCGTGACAGGCGGGGATACTGACCACTATACTACCGAGGACTTGCTACTTTGATCAAAATTTTAACCTATAAACCTAGTCATTATTACTGCTTAAAAGTCAGCCAAAATACTGCCGAAAAGGGGAAAAGTCTTTAAAACCATACATATCTATTTATTCCTCACCATTATGACAATATCTCCACAAACTTCATTAGTATCTACATTTTTGTCGAGTGCGTTTGTTCTACAATAGAGAAATTCTTCTTCTTCCCTCTTTTCTTTCTTCAAAGAAAATAAATAAGAGTTTGCATTATTATTTCTTTCCGTAAATTTACTTATCTAGCCTTTTTGATACTATTTTTCAACGATACATTGGTAGAAATTACTTTTCCTAGATCGCGTGTATCGCGTGTATAAGGGGCAAATTTAGCAAAAGGTGTGTCTAAGGGCCTGTGGCGCAACGGATAACGCGTCTGACTACGGATCAGAAGATTCCAGGTTCGAATCCTGGCAGGCTCGTACCTTTTTTACCCCCAAAAAAGAAAGTTGGCGTCTAAGTCCAGATTTCTGTCTTTCAGTATCAACACAGATGCCGTGGTCGTCTAAATTCCAAGTTATAGTGTTTCTAACATGTTTCCTAAGCTTTTATTTCATCAAAATGTGTAAATTTGGGAACCGGGTAATAATAAAATGTCTTCAAGTCACAAAAATAATGTCCTCCCCGGCGGGGAATCGAACCCCGGTCTCCCGCGTGACAGGCGGGGATACTGACCACTATACTACCGAGGACTTGCTACTTTGATCAAAATTTTAACCTATAAACCTAGTCATTATTACTGCTTAAAAGTCAGCCAAAATACTGCCGAAAAGGGGAAAAGTCTTTAAAACCATACATATCTATTTATTCCTCACCATTATGACAATATCTCCACAAACTTCATTAGTATCTACATTTTTGTCGAGTGCGTTTGTTCTACAATAGAGAAATTCTTCTTCTTCCCTCTTTTCTTTCTTCAAAGAAAATAAATAAGAGTTTGCATTATTATTTCTTTCCGTAAATTTACTTATCTAGCCTTTTTGATACTATTTTTCAACGATACATTGGTAGAAATTACTTTTCCTAGATCGCGTGTATCGCGTGTATAAGGGGCAAATTTAGCAAAAGGTGTGTCTAAGGGCCTGTGGCGCAACGGATAACGCGTCTGACTACGGATCAGAAGATTCCAGGTTCGAATCCTGGCAGGCTCGTACCTTTTTTACCCCCAAAAAAGAAAGTTGGCGTCTAAGTCCAGATTTCTGTCTTTCAGTATCAACACAGATGCCGTGGTCGTCTAAATTCCAAGTTATAGTGTTTCTAACATGTTTCCTAAGCTTTTATTTCATCAAAATGTGTAAATTTGGGAACCGGGTAATAATAAAATGTCTTCAAGTCACAAAAATAATGTCCTCCCCGGCGGGGAATCGAACCCCGGTCTCCCGCGTGACAGGCGGGGATACTGACCACTATACTACCGAGGACTTGCTACTTTGATCAAAATTTTAACCTATAAACCTAGTCATTATTACTGCTTAAAAGTCAGCCAAAATACTGCCGAAAAGGGGAAAAGTCTTTAAAACCATACATATCTATTTATTCCTCACCATTATGACAATATCTCCACAAACTTCATTAGTATCTACATTTTTGTCGAGTGCGTTTGTTCTACAATAGAGAAATTCTTCTTCTTCCCTCTTTTCTTTCTTCAAAGAAAATAAATAAGAGTTTGCATTATTATTTCTTTCCGTAAATTTACTTATCTAGCCTTTTTGATACTATTTTTCAACGATACATTGGTAGAAATTACTTTTCCTAGATCGCGTGTATCGCGTGTATAAGGGGCAAATTTAGCAAAAGGTGTGTCTAAGGGCCTGTGGCGCAACGGATAACGCGTCTGACTACGGATCAGAAGATTCCAGGTTCGAATCCTGGCAGGCTCGTACCTTTTTTACCCCCAAAAAAGAAAGTTGGCGTCTAAGTCCAGATTTCTGTCTTTCAGTATCAACACAGATGCCGTGGTCGTCTAAATTCCAAGTTATAGTGTTTCTAACATGTTTCCTAAGCTTTTATTTCATCAAAATGTGTAAATTTGGGAACCGGGTAATAATAAAATGTCTTCAAGTCACAAAAATAATGTCCTCCCCGGCGGGGAATCGAACCCCGGTCTCCCGCGTGACAGGCGGGGATACTGACCACTATACTACCGAGGACTTGCTACTTTGATCAAAATTTTAACCTATAAACCTAGTCATTATTACTGCTTAAAAGTCAGCCAAAATACTGCCGAAAAGGGGAAAAGTCTTTAAAACCATACATATCTATTTATTCCTCACCATTATGACAATATCTCCACAAACTTCATTAGTATCTACATTTTTGTCGAGTGCGTTTGTTCTACAATAGAGAAATTCTTCTTCTTCCCTCTTTTCTTTCTTCAAAGAAAATAAATAAGAGTTTGCATTATTATTTCTTTCCGTAAATTTACTTATCTAGCCTTTTTGATACTATTTTTCAACGATACATTGGTAGAAATTACTTTTCCTAGATCGCGTGTATCGCGTGTATAAGGGGCAAATTTAGCAAAAGGTGTGTCTAAGGGCCTGTGGCGCAACGGATAACGCGTCTGACTACGGATCAGAAGATTCCAGGTTCGAATCCTGGCAGGCTCGTACCTTTTTTACCCCCAAAAAAGAAAGTTGGCGTCTAAGTCCAGATTTCTGTCTTTCAGTATCAACACAGATGCCGTGGTCGTCTAAATTCCAAGTTATAGTGTTTCTAACATGTTTCCTAAGCTTTTATTTCATCAAAATGTGTAAATTTGGGAACCGGGTAATAATAAAATGTCTTCAAGTCACAAAAATAATGTCCTCCCCGGCGGGGAATCGAACCCCGGTCTCCCGCGTGACAGGCGGGGATACTGACCACTATACTACCGAGGACTTGCTACTTTGATCAAAATTTTAACCTATAAACCTAGTCATTATTACTGCTTAAAAGTCAGCCAAAATACTGCCGAAAAGGGGAAAAGTCTTTAAAACCATACATATCTATTTATTCCTCACCATTATGACAATATCTCCACAAACTTCATTAGTATCTACATTTTTGTCGAGTGCGTTTGTTATACAATAGAGAAATTCTTCTTCTTCCCTCTTTTCTTTCTTCAAAGAAAATAAATAAGAGTTTGCATTATTATTTCTTTCCGTAAATTTACTTATCTAGCCTTTTTGATACTATTTTTCAACGATACATTGGTAGAAATTACTTTTCCTAGATCGCGTGTATCGCGTGTATAAGGGGCAAATTTAGCAAAAGGTGTGTCTAAGGGCCTGTGGCGCAACGGATAACGCGTCTGACTACGGATCAGAAGATTCCAGGTTCGAATCCTGGCAGGCTCGTACCTTTTTTACCCCCAAAAAAGAAAGTTGGCGTCTAAGTCCAGATTTCTGTCTTTCAGTATCAACACAGATGCCGTGGTCGTCTAAATTCCAAGTTATAGTGTTTCTAACATGTTTCCTAAGCTTTTATTTCATCAAAATGTGTAAATTTGGGAACCGGGTAATAATAAAATGTCTTCAAGTCACAAAAATAATGTCCTCCCCGGCGGGGAATCGAACCCCGGTCTCCCGCGTGACAGGCGGGGATACTGACCACTATACTACCGAGGACTTGCTACTTTGATCAAAATTTTAACCTATAAACCTAGTCATTATTACTGCTTAAAAGTCAGCCAAAATACTGCCGAAAAGGGGAAAAGTCTTTAAAACCATACATATCTATTTATTCCTCACCATTATGACAATATCTCCACAAACTTCATTAGTATCTACATTTTTGTCGAGTGCGTTTGTTATACAATAGAGAAATTCTTCTTCTTCCCTCTTTTCTTTCTTCAAAGAAAATAAATAAGAGTTTGCATTATTATTTCTTTCCGTAAATTTACTTATCTAGCCTTTTTGATACTATTTTTCAACGATACATTGGTAGAAATTCCTTTTCCTAGATCGCGTGTATCGCGTGTATAAGGGGCAAATTTAGCAAAAGGTGTGTCTAAGGGCCTGTGGCGCAACGGATAACGCGTCTGACTACGGATCAGAAGATTCCAGGTTCGAATCCTGGCAGGCTCGTACCTTTTTTACCCCCAAAAAAGAAAGTTGGCGTCTAAGTCCAGATTTCTGTCTTTCAGTATCAACACAGATGCCGTGGTCGTCTAAATTCCAAGTTATAGTGTTTCTAACATGTTTCCTAAGCTTTTATTTCATCAAAATGTGTAAATTTGGGAACCGGGTAATAATAAAATGTCTTCAAGTCACAAAAATAATGTCCTCCCCGGCGGGGAATCGAACCCCGGTCTCCCGCGTGACAGGCGGGGATACTGACCACTATACTACCGAGGACTTGCTACTTTGATCAAAATTTTAACCTATAAACCTAGTCATTATTACTGCTTAAAAGTCAGCCAAAATACTGCCGAAAAGGGGAAAAGTCTTTAAAACCATACATATCTATTTATTCCTCACCATTATGACAATATCTCCACAAACTTCATTAGTATCTACATTTTTGTCGAGTGCGTTTGTTCTACAATAGAGAAATTCTTCTTCTTCCCTCTTTTCTTTCTTCAAAGAAAATAAATAAGAGTTTGCATTATTATTTCTTTCCGTAAATTTACTTATCTAGCCTTTTTGATACTATTTTTCAACGATACATTGGTAGAAATTACTTTTCCTAGATCGCGTGTATCGCGTGTATAAGGGGCAAATTTAGCAAAAGGTGTGTCTAAGGGCCTGTGGCGCAACGGATAACGCGTCTGACTACGGATCAGAAGATTCCAGGTTCGAATCCTGGCAGGCTCGTACCTTTTTTACCCCCAAAAAAGAAAGTTGGCGTCTAAGTCCAGATTTCTGTCTTTCAGTATCAACACAGATGCCGTGGTCGTCTAAATTCCAAGTTATAGTGTTTCTAACATGTTTCCTAAGCTTTTATTTCATCAAAATGTGTAAATTTGGGAACCGGGTAATAATAAAATGTCTTCAAGTCACAAAAATAATGTCCTCCCCGGCGGGGAATCGAACCCCGGTCTCCCGCGTGACAGGCGGGGATACTGACCACTATACTACCGAGGACTTGCTACTTTGATCAAAATTTTAACCTATAAACCTAGTCATTATTACTGCTTAAAAGTCAGCCAAAATACTGCCGAAAAGGGGAAAAGTCTTTAAAACCATACATATCTATTTATTCCTCACCATTATGACAATATCTCCACAAACTTCATTAGTATCTACATTTTTGTCGAGTGCGTTTGTTATACAATAGAGAAATTCTTCTTCTTCCCTCTTTTCTTTCTTCAAAGAAAATAAATAAGAGTTTGCATTATTATTTCTTTCCGTAAATTTACTTATCTAGCCTTTTTGATACTATTTTTCAACGATACATTGGTAGAAATTACTTTTCCTAGATCGCGTGTATCGCGTGTATAAGGGGCAAATTTAGCAAAAGGTGTGTCTAAGGGCCTGTGGCGCAACGGATAACGCGTCTGACTACGGATCAGAAGATTCCAGGTTCGAATCCTGGCAGGCTCGTACCTTTTTTACCCCCAAAAAAGAAAGTTGGCGTCTAAGTCCAGATTTCTGTCTTTCAGTATCAACACAGATGCCGTGGTCGTCTAAATTCCAAGTTATAGTGTTTCTAACATGTTTCCTAAGCTTTTATTTCATCAAAATGTGTAAATTTGGGAACCGGGTAATAATAAAATGTCTTCAAGTCACAAAAATAATGTCCTCCCCGGCGGGGAATCGAACCCCGGTCTCCCGCGTGACAGGCGGGGATACTGACCACTATACTACCGAGGACTTGCTACTTTGATCAAAATTTTAACCTATAAACCTAGTCATTATTACTGCTTAAAAGTCAGCCAAAATACTGCCGAAAAGGGGAAAAGTCTTTAAAACCATACATATCTATTTATTCCTCACCATTATGACAATATCTCCACAAACTTCATTAGTATCTACATTTTTGTCGAGTGCGTTTGTTATACAATAGAGAAATTCTTCTTCTTCCCTCTTTTCTTTCTTCAAAGAAAATAAATAAGAGTTTGCATTATTATTTCTTTCCGTAAATTTACTTATCTAGCCTTTTTGATACTATTTTTCAACGATACATTGGTAGAAATTACTTTTCCTAGATCGCGTGTATCGCGTGTATAAGGGGCAAATTTAGCAAAAGGTGTGTCTAAGGGCCTGTGGCGCAACGGATAACGCGTCTGACTACGGATCAGAAGATTCCAGGTTCGAATCCTGGCAGGCTCGTACCTTTTTTACCCCCAAAAAAGAAAGTTGGCGTCTAAGTCCAGATTTCTGTCTTTCAGTATCAACACAGATGCCGTGGTCGTCTAAATTCCAAGTTATAGTGTTTCTAACATGTTTCCTAAGCTTTTATTTCATCAAAATGTGTAAATTTGGGAACCGGGTAATAATAAAATGTCTTCAAGTCACAAAAATAATGTCCTCCCCGGCGGGGAATCGAACCCCGGTCTCCCGCGTGACAGGCGGGGATACTGACCACTATACTACCGAGGACTTGCTACTTTGATCAAAATTTTAACCTATAAACCTAGTCATTATTACTGCTTAAAAGTCAGCCAAAATACTGCCGAAAAGGGGAAAAGTCTTTAAAACCATACATATCTATTTATTCCTCACCATTATGACAATATCTCCACAAACTTCATTAGTATCTACATTTTTGTCGAGTGCGTTTGTTATACAATAGAGAAATTCTTCTTCTTCCCTCTTTTCTTTCTTCAAAGAAAATAAATAAGAGTTTGCATTATTATTTCTTTCCGTAAATTTACTTATCTAGCCTTTTTGATACTATTTTTCAACGATACATTGGTAGAAATTACTTTTCCTAGATCGCGTGTATCGCGTGTATAAGGGGCAAATTTAGCAAAAGGTGTGTCTAAGGGCCTGTGGCGCAACGGATAACGCGTCTGACTACGGATCAGAAGATTCCAGGTTCGAATCCTGGCAGGCTCGTACCTTTTTTACCCCCAAAAAAGAAAGTTGGCGTCTAAGTCCAGATTTCTGTCTTTCAGTATCAACACAGATGCCGTGGTCGTCTAAATTCCAAGTTATAGTGTTTCTAACATGTTTCCTAAGCTTTTATTTCATCAAAATGTGTAAATTTGGGAACCGGGTAATAATAAAATGTCTTCAAGTCACAAAAATAATGTCCTCCCCGGCGGGGAATCGAACCCCGGTCTCCCACGTGACAGGCGGGGATACTGACCACTATACTACCGAGGACTTGCTACTTTGATCAAAATTTTAACCTATAAACCTAGTCATTATTACTGCTTAAAAGTCAGCCAAAATACTGCCGAAAAGGGGAAAAGTCTTTAAAACCATACATATCTATTTATTCCTCACCATTATGACAATATCTCCACAAACTTCATTAGTATCTACATTTTTGTCGAGTGCGTTTGTTATACAATAGAGAAATTCTTCTTCTTCCCTCTTTTCTTTCTTCAAAGAAAATAAATAAGAGTTTGCATTATTATTTCTTTCCGTAAATTTACTTATCTAGCCTTTTTGATACTATTTTTCAACGATACATTGGTAGAAATTACTTTTCCTAGATCGCGTGTATCGCGTGTATAAGGGGCAAATTTAGCAAAAGGTGTGTCTAAGGGCCTGTGGCGCAACGGATAACGCGTCTGACTACGGATCAGAAGATTCCAGGTTCGAATCCTGGCAGGCTCGTACCTTTTTTACCCCCAAAAAAGAAAGTTGGCGTCTAAGTCCAGATTTCTGTCTTTCAGTATCAACACAGATGCCGTGGTCGTCTAAATTCCAAGTTATAGTGTTTCTAACATGTTTCCTAAGCTTTTATTTCATCAAAATGTGTAAATTTGGGAACCGGGTAATAATAAAATGTCTTCAAGTCACAAAAATAATGTCCTCCCCGGCGGGGAATCGAACCCCGGTCTCCCGCGTGACAGGCGGGGATACTGACCACTATACTACCGAGGACTTGCTACTTTGATCAAAATTTTAACCTATAAACCTAGTCATTATTACTGCTTAAAAGTCAGCCAAAATACTGCCGAAAAGGGGAAAAGTCTTTAAAACCATACATATCTATTTATTCCTCACCATTATGACAATATCTCCACAAACTTCATTAGTATCTACATTTTTGTCGAGTGCGTTTGTTCTACAATAGAGAAATTCTTCTTCTTCCCTCTTTTCTTTCTTCAAAGAAAATAAATAAGAGTTTGCATTATTATTTCTTTCCGTAAATTTACTTATCTAGCCTTTTTGATACTATTTTTCAACGATACATTGGTAGAAATTACTTTTCCTAGATCGCGTGTATCGCGTGTATAAGGGGCAAATTTAGCAAAAGGTGTGTCTAAGGGCCTGTGGCGCAACGGATAACGCGTCTGACTACGGATCAGAAGATTCCAGGTTCGAATCCTGGCAGGCTCGTACCTTTTTTACCCCCAAAAAAGAAAGTTGGCGTCTAAGTCCAGATTTCTGTCTTTCAGTATCAACACAGATGCCGTGGTCGTCTAAATTCCAAGTTATAGTGTTTCTAACATGTTTCCTAAGCTTTTATTTCATCAAAATGTGTAAATTTGGGAACCGGGTAATAATAAAATGTCTTCAAGTCACAAAAATAATGTCCTCCCCGGCGGGGAATCGAACCCCGGTCTCCCGCGTGACAGGCGGGGATACTGACCACTATACTACCGAGGACTTGCTACTTTGATCAAAATTTTAACCTATAAACCTAGTCATTATTACTGCTTAAAAGTCAGCCAAAATACTGCCGAAAAGGGGAAAAGTCTTTAAAACCATACATATCTATTTATTCCTCACCATTATGACAATATCTCCACAAACTTCATTAGTATCTACATTTTTGTCGAGTGCGTTTGTTATACAATAGAGAAATTCTTCTTCTTCCCTCTTTTCTTTCTTCAAAGAAAATAAATAAGAGTTTGCATTATTATTTCTTTCCGTAAATTTACTTATCTAGCCTTTTTGATACTATTTTTCAACGATACATTGGTAGAAATTACTTTTCCTAGATCGCGTGTATCGCGTGTATAAGGGGCAAATTTAGCAAAAGGTGTGTCTAAGGGCCTGTGGCGCAACGGATAACGCGTCTGACTACGGATCAGAAGATTCCAGGTTCGAATCCTGGCAGGCTCGTACCTTTTTTACCCCCAAAAAAGAAAGTTGGCGTCTAAGTCCAGATTTCTGTCTTTCAGTATCAACACAGATGCCGTGGTCGTCTAAATTCCAAGTTATAGTGTTTCTAACATGTTTCCTAAGCTTTTATTTCATCAAAATGTGTAAATTTGGGAACCGGGTAATAATAAAATGTCTTCATGTCACAAAAATAATGTCCTCCCCGGCGGGGAATCGAACCCCGGTCTCCCGCGTGACAGGCGGGGATACTGACCACTATACTACCGAGGACTTGCTACTTTGATCAAAATTTTAACCTATAAACCTAGTCATTATTACTGCTTAAAAGTCAGCCAAAATACTGCCGAAAAGGGGAAAAGTCTTTAAAACCATACATATCTATTTATTCCTCACCATTATGACAATATCTCCACAAACTTCATTAGTATCTACATTTTTGTCGAGTGCGTTTGTTCTACAATAGAGAAATTCTTCTTCTTCCCTCTTTTCTTTCTTCAAAGAAAATAAATAAGAGTTTGCATTATTATTTCTTTCCGTAAATTTACTTATCTAGCCTTTTTGATACTATTTTTCAACGATACATTGGTAGAAATTACTTTTCCTAGATCGCGTGTATCGCGTGTATAAGGGGCAAATTTAGCAAAAGGTGTGTCTAAGGGCCTGTGGCGCAACGGATAACGCGTCTGACTACGGATCAGAAGATTCCAGGTTCGAATCCTGGCAGGCTCGTACCTTTTTTACCCCCAAAAAAGAAAGTTGGCGTCTAAGTCCAGATTTCTGTCTTTCAGTATCAACACAGATGCCGTGGTCGTCTAAATTCCAAGTTATAGTGTTTCTAACATGTTTCCTAAGCTTTTATTTCATCAAAATGTGTAAATTTGGGAACCGGGTAATAATAAAATGTCTTCAAGTCACAAAAATAATGTCCTCCCCGGCGGGGAATCGAACCCCGGTCTCCCGCGTGACAGGCGGGGATACTGACCACTATACTACCGAGGACTTGCTACTTTGATCAAAATTTTAACCTATAAACCTAGTCATTATTACTGCTTAAAAGTCAGCCAAAATACTGCCGAAAAGGGGAAAAGTCTTTAAAACCATACATATCTATTTATTCCTCACCATTATGACAATATCTCCACAAACTTCATTAGTATCTACATTTTTGTCGAGTGCGTTTGTTATACAATAGAGAAATTCTTCTTCTTCCCTCTTTTCTTTCTTCAAAGAAAATAAATAAGAGTTTGCATTATTATTTCTTTCCGTAAATTTACTTATCTAGCCTTTTTGATACTATTTTTCAACGATACATTGGAAGAAATTACTTTTCCTAGATCGCGTGTATCGCGTGTATAAGGGGCAAATTTAGCAAAAGGTGTGTCTAAGGGCCTGTGGCGCAACGGATAACGCGTCTGACTACGGATCAGAAGATTCCAGGTTCGAATCCTGGCAGGCTCGTACCTTTTTTACCCCCAAAAAAGAAAGTTGGCGTCTAAGTCCAGATTTCTGTCTTTCAGTATCAACACAGATGCCGTGGTCGTCTAAATTCCAAGTTATAGTGTTTCTAACATGTTTCCTAAGCTTTTATTTCATCAAAATGTGTAAATTTGGGAACCGGGTAATAATAAAATGTCTTCAAGTCACAAAAATAATGTCCTCCCCGGCGGGGAATCGAACCCCGGTCTCCCGCGTGACAGGCGGGGATACTGACCACTATACTACCGAGGACTTGCTACTTTGATCAAAATTTTAACCTATAAACCTAGTCATTATTACTGCTTAAAAGTCAGCCAAAATACTGCCGAAAAGGGGAAAAGTCTTTAAAACCATACATATCTATTTATTCCTCACCATTATGACAATATCTCCACAAACTTCATTAGTATCTACATTTTTGTCGAGTGCGTTTGTTCTACAATAGAGAAATTCTTCTTCTTCCCTCTTTTCTTTCTTCAAAGAAAATAAATAAGAGTTTGCATTATTATTTCTTTCCGTAAATTTACTTATCTAGCCTTTTTGATACTATTTTTCAACGATACATTGGTAGAAATTACTTTTCCTAGATCGCGTGTATCGCGTGTATAAGGGGCAAATTTAGCAAAAGGTGTGTCTAAGGGCCTGTGGCGCAACGGATAACGCGTCTGACTACGGATCAGAAGATTCCAGGTTCGAATCCTGGCAGGCTCGTACCTTTTTTACCCCCAAAAAAGAAAGTTGGCGTCTAAGTCCAGATTTCTGTCTTTCAGTATCAACACAGATGCCGTGGTCGTCTAAATTCCAAGTTATAGTGTTTCTAACATGTTTCCTAAGCTTTTATTTCATCAAAATGTGTAAATTTGGGAACCGGGTAATAATAAAATGTCTTCAAGTCACAAAAATAATGTCCTCCCCGGCGGGGAATCGAACCCCGGTCTCCCGCGTGACAGGCGGGGATACTGACCACTATACTACCGAGGACTTGCTACTTTGATCAAAATTTTAACCTATAAACCTAGTCATTATTACTGCTTAAAAGTCAGCCAAAATACTGCCGAAAAGGGGAAAAGTCTTTAAAACCATACATATCTATTTATTCCTCACCATTATGACAATATCTCCACAAACTTCATTAGTATCTACATTTTTGTCGAGTGCGTTTGTTATACAATAGAGAAATTCTTCTTCTTCCCTCTTTTCTTTCTTCAAAGAAAATAAATAAGAGTTTGCATTATTATTTCTTTCCGTAAATTTACTTATCTAGCCTTTTTGATACTATTTTTCAACGATACATTGGAAGAAATTACTTTTCCTAGATCGCGTGTATCGCGTGTATAAGGGGCAAATTTAGCAAAAGGTGTGTCTAAGGGCCTGTGGCGCAACGGATAACGCGTCTGACTACGGATCAGAAGATTCCAGGTTCGAATCCTGGCAGGCTCGTACCTTTTTTACCCCCAAAAAAGAAAGTTGGCGTCTAAGTCCAGATTTCTGTCTTTCAGTATCAACACAGATGCCGTGGTCGTCTAAATTCCAAGTTATAGTGTTTCTAACATGTTTCCTAAGCTTTTATTTCATCAAAATGTGTAAATTTGGGAACCGGGTAATAATAAAATGTCTTCAAGTCACAAAAATAATGTCCTCCCCGGCGGGGAATCGAACCCCGGTCTCCCGCGTGACAGGCGGGGATACTGACCACTATACTACCGAGGACTTGCTACTTTGATCAAAATTTTAACCTATAAACCTAGTCATTATTACTGCTTAAAAGTCAGCCAAAATACTGCCGAAAAGGGGAAAAGTCTTTAAAACCATACATATCTATTTATTCCTCACCATTATGACAATATCTCCACAAACTTCATTAGTATCTACATTTTTGTCGAGTGCGTTTGTTATACAATAGAGAAATTCTTCTTCTTCCCTCTTTTCTTTCTTCAAAGAAAATAAATAAGAGTTTGCATTATTATTTCTTTCCGTAAATTTACTTATCTAGCCTTTTTGATACTATTTTTCAACGATACATTGGTAGAAATTACTTTTCCTAGATCGCGTGTATCGCGTGTATAAGGGGCAAATTTAGCAAAAGGTGTGTCTAAGGGCCTGTGGCGCAACGGATAACGCGTCTGACTACGGATCAGAAGATTCCAGGTTCGAATCCTGGCAGGCTCGTACCTTTTTTACCCCCAAAAAAGAAAGTTGGCGTCTAAGTCCAGATTTCTGTCTTTCAGTATCAACACAGATGCCGTGGTCGTCTAAATTCCAAGTTATAGTGTTTCTAACATGTTTCCTAAGCTTTTATTTCATCAAAATGTGTAAATTTGGGAACCGGGTAATAATAAAATGTCTTCAAGTCACAAAAATAATGTCCTCCCCGGCGGGGAATCGAACCCCGGTCTCCCGCGTGACAGGCGGGGATACTGACCACTATACTACCGAGGACTTGCTACTTTGATCAAAATTTTAACCTATAAACCTAGTCATTATTACTGCTTAAAAGTCAGCCAAAATACTGCCGAAAAGGGGAAAAGTCTTTAAAACCATACATATCTATTTATTCCTCACCATTATGACAATATCTCCACAAACTTCATTAGTATCTACATTTTTGTCGAGTGCGTTTGTTATACAATAGAGAAATTCTTCTTCTTCCCTCTTTTCTTTCTTCAAAGAAAATAAATAAGAGTTTGCATTATTATTTCTTTCCGTAAATTTACTTATCTAGCCTTTTTGATACTATTTTTCAACGATACATTGGTAGAAATTACTTTTCCTAGATCGCGTGTATCGCGTGTATAAGGGGCAAATTTAGCAAAAGGTGTGTCTAAGGGCCTGTGGCGCAACGGATAACGCGTCTGACTACGGATCAGAAGATTCCAGGTTCGAATCCTGGCAGGCTCGTACCTTTTTTACCCCCAAAAAAGAAAGTTGGCGTCTAAGTCCAGATTTCTGTCTTTCAGTATCAACACAGATGCCGTGGTCGTCTAAATTCCAAGTTATAGTGTTTCTAACATGTTTCCTAAGCTTTTATTTCATCAAAATGTGTAAATTTGGGAACCGGGTAATAATAAAATGTCTTCAAGTCACAAAAATAATGTCCTCCCCGGCGGGGAATCGAACCCCGGTCTCCCGCGTGACAGGCGGGGATACTGACCACTATACTACCGAGGACTTGCTACTTTGATCAAAATTTTAACCTATAAACCTAGTCATTATTACTGCTTAAAAGTCAGCCAAAATACTGCCGAAAAGGGGAAAAGTCTTTAAAACCATACATATCTATTTATTCCTCACCATTATGACAATATCTCCACAAACTTCATTAGTATCTACATTTTTGTCGAGTGCGTTTGTTATACAATAGAGAAATTCTTCTTCTTCCCTCTTTTCTTTCTTCAAAGAAAATAAATAAGAGTTTGCATTATTATTTCTTTCCGTAAATTTACTTATCTAGCCTTTTTGATACTATTTTTCAACGATACATTGGTAGAAATTACTTTTCCTAGATCGCGTGTATCGCGTGTATAAGGGGCAAATTTAGCAAAAGGTGTGTCTAAGGGCCTGTGGCGCAACGGATAACGCGTCTGACTACGGATCAGAAGATTCCAGGTTCGAATCCTGGCAGGCTCGTACCTTTTTTACCCCCAAAAAAGAAAGTTGGCGTCTAAGTCCAGATTTCTGTCTTTCAGTATCAACACAGATGCCGTGGTCGTCTAAATTCCAAGTTATAGTGTTTCTAACATGTTTCCTAAGCTTTTATTTCATCAAAATGTGTAAATTTGGGAACCGGGTAATAATAAAATGTCTTCAAGTCACAAAAATAATGTCCTCCCCGGCGGGGAATCGAACCCCGGTCTCCCGCGTGACAGGCGGGGATACTGACCACTATACTACCGAGGACTTGCTACTTTGATCAAAATTTTAACCTATAAACCTAGTCATTATTACTGCTTAAAAGTCAGCCAAAATACTGCCGAAAAGGGGAAAAGTCTTTAAAACCATACATATCTATTTATTCCTCACCATTATGACAATATCTCCACAAACTTCATTAGTATCTACATTTTTGTCGAGTGCGTTTGTTATACAATAGAGAAATTCTTCTTCTTCCCTCTTTTCTTTCTTCAAAGAAAATAAATAAGAGTTTGCATTATTATTTCTTTCCGTAAATTTACTTATCTAGCCTTTTTGATACTATTTTTCAACGATACATTGGTAGAAATTACTTTTCCTAGATCGCGTGTATCGCGTGTATAAGGGGCAAATTTAGCAAAAGGTGTGTCTAAGGGCCTGTGGCGCAACGGATAACGCGTCTGACTACGGATCAGAAGATTCCAGGTTCGAATCCTGGCAGGCTCGTACCTTTTTTACCCCCAAAAAAGAAAGTTGGCGTCTAAGTCCAGATTTCTGTCTTTCAGTATCAACACAGATGCCGTGGTCGTCTAAATTCCAAGTTATAGTGTTTCTAACATGTTTCCTAAGCTTTTATTTCATCAAAATGTGTAAATTTGGGAACCGGGTAATAATAAAATGTCTTCAAGTCACAAAAATAATGTCCTCCCCGGCGGGGAATCGAACCCCGGTCTCCCGCGTGACAGGCGGGGATACTGACCACTATACTACCGAGGACTTGCTACTTTGATCAAAATTTTAACCTATAAACCTAGTCATTATTACTGCTTAAAAGTCAGCCAAAATACTGCCGAAAAGGGGAAAAGTCTTTAAAACCATACATATCTATTTATTCCTCACCATTATGACAATATCTCCACAAACTTCATTAGTATCTACATTTTTGTCGAGTGCGTTTGTTATACAATAGAGAAATTCTTCTTCTTCCCTCTTTTCTTTCTTCAAAGAAAATAAATAAGAGTTTGCATTATTATTTCTTTCCGTAAATTTACTTATCTAGCCTTTTTGATACTATTTTTCAACGATACATTGGTAGAAATTACTTTTCCTAGATCGCGTGTATCGCGTGTATAAGGGGCAAATTTAGCAAAAGGTGTGTCTAAGGGCCTGTGGCGCAACGGATAACGCGTCTGACTACGGATCAGAAGATTCCAGGTTCGAATCCTGGCAGGCTCGTACCTTTTTTACCCCCAAAAAAGAAAGTTGGCGTCTAAGTCCAGATTTCTGTCTTTCAGTATCAACACAGATGCCGTGGTCGTCTAAATTCCAAGTTATAGTGTTTCTAACATGTTTCCTAAGCTTTTATTTCATCAAAATGTGTAAATTTGGGAACCGGGTAATAATAAAATGTCTTCAAGTCACAAAAATAATGTCCTCCCCGGCGGGGAATCGAACCCCGGTCTCCCGCGTGACAGGCGGGGATACTGACCACTATACTACCGAGGACTTGCTACTTTGATCAAAATTTTAACCTATAAACCTAGTCATTATTACTGCTTAAAAGTCAGCCAAAATACTGCCGAAAAGGGGAAAAGTCTTTAAAACCATACATATCTATTTATTCCTCACCATTATGACAATATCTCCACAAACTTCATTAGTATCTACATTTTTGTCGAGTGCGTTTGTTATACAATAGAGAAATTCTTCTTCTTCCCTCTTTTCTTTCTTCAAAGAAAATAAATAAGAGTTTGCATTATTATTTCTTTCCGTAAATTTACTTATCTAGCCTTTTTGATACTATTTTTCAACGATACATTGGTAGAAATTACTTTTCCTAGATCGCGTGTATCGCGTGTATAAGGGGCAAATTTAGCAAAAGGTGTGTCTAAGGGCCTGTGGCGCAACGGATAACGCGTCTGACTACGGATCAGAAGATTCCAGGTTCGAATCCTGGCAGGCTCGTACCTTTTTTACCCCCAAAAAAGAAAGTTGGCGTCTAAGTCCAGATTTCTGTCTTTCAGTATCAACACAGATGCCGTGGTCGTCTAAATTCCAAGTTATAGTGTTTCTAACATGTTTCCTAAGCTTTTATTTCATCAAAATGTGTAAATTTGGGAACCGGGTAATAATAAAATGTCTTCAAGTCACAAAAATAATGTCCTCCCCGGCGGGGAATCGAACCCCGGTCTCCCGCGTGACAGGCGGGGATACTGACCACTATACTACCGAGGACTTGCTACTTTGATCAAAATTTTAACCTATAAACCTAGTCATTATTACTGCTTAAAAGTCAGCCAAAATACTGCCGAAAAGGGGAAAAGTCTTTAAAACCATACATATCTATTTATTCCTCACCATTATGACAATATCTCCACAAACTTCATTAGTATCTACATTTTTGTCGAGTGCGTTTGTTATACAATAGAGAAATTCTTCTTCTTCCCTCTTTTCTTTCTTCAAAGAAAATAAATAAGAGTTTGCATTATTATTTCTTTCCGTAAATTTACTTATCTAGCCTTTTTGATACTATTTTTCAACGATACATTGGTAGAAATTACTTTTCCTAGATCGCGTGTATCGCGTGTATAAGGGGCAAATTTAGCAAAAGGTGTGTCTAAGGGCCTGTGGCGCAACGGATAACGCGTCTGACTACGGATCAGAAGATTCCAGGTTCGAATCCTGGCAGGCTCGTACCTTTTTTACCCCCAAAAAAGAAAGTTGGCGTCTAAGTCCAGATTTCTGTCTTTCAGTATCAACACAGATGCCGTGGTCGTCTAAATTCCAAGTTATAGTGTTTCTAACATGTTTCCTAAGCTTTTATTTCATCAAAATGTGTAAATTTGGGAACCGGGTAATAATAAAATGTCTTCAAGTCACAAAAATAATGTCCTCCCCGGCGGGGAATCGAACCCCGGTCTCCCGCGTGACAGGCGGGGATACTGACCACTATACTACCGAGGACTTGCTACTTTGATCAAAATTTTAACCTATAAACCTAGTCATTATTACTGCTTAAAAGTCAGCCAAAATACTGCCGAAAAGGGGAAAAGTCTTTAAAACCATACATATCTATTTATTCCTCACCATTATGACAATATCTCCACAAACTTCATTAGTATCTACATTTTTGTCGAGTGCGTTTGTTATACAATAGAGAAATTCTTCTTCTTCCCTCTTTTCTTTCTTCAAAGAAAATAAATAAGAGTTTGCATTATTATTTCTTTCCGTAAATTTACTTATCTAGCCTTTTTGATACTATTTTTCAACGATACATTGGTAGAAATTACTTTTCCTAGATCGCGTGTATCGCGTGTATAAGGGGCAAATTTAGCAAAAGGTGTGTCTAAGGGCCTGTGGCGCAACGGATAACGCGTCTGACTACGGATCAGAAGATTCCAGGTTCGAATCCTGGCAGGCTCGTACCTTTTTTACCCCCAAAAAAGAAAGTTGGCGTCTAAGTCCAGATTTCTGTCTTCCAGTATCAACACAGATGCCGTGGTCGTCTAAATTCCAAGTTATAGTGTTTCTAACATGTTTCCTAAGCTTTTATTTCATCAAAATGTGTAAATTTGGGAACCGGGTAATAATAAAATGTCTTCAAGTCACAAAAATAATGTCCTCCCCGGCGGGGAATCGAACCCCGGTCTCCCGCGTGACAGGCGGGGATACTGACCACTATACTACCGAGGACTTGCTACTTTGATCAAAATTTTAACCTATAAACCTAGTCATTATTACTGCTTAAAAGTCAGCCAAAATACTGCCGAAAAGGGGAAAAGTCTTTAAAACCATACATATCTATTTATTCCTCACCATTATGACAATATCTCCACAAACTTCATTAGTATCTACATTTTTGTCGAGTGCGTTTGTTATACAATAGAGAAATTCTTCTTCTTCCCTCTTTTCTTTCTTCAAAGAAAATAAATAAGAGTTTGCATTATTATTTCTTTCCGTAAATTTACTTATCTAGCCTTTTTGATACTATTTTTCAACGATACATTGGTAGAAATTACTTTTCCTAGATCGCGTGTATCGCGTGTATAAGGGGCAAATTTAGCAAAAGGTGTGTCTAAGGGCCTGTGGCGCAACGGATAACGCGTCTGACTACGGATCAGAAGATTCCAGGTTCGAATCCTGGCAGGCTCGTACCTTTTTTACCCCCAAAAAAGAAAGTTGGCGTCTAAGTCCAGATTTCTGTCTTCCAGTATCAACACAGATGCCGTGGTCGTCTAAATTCCAAGTTATAGTGTTTCTAACATGTTTCCTAAGCTTTTATTTCATCAAAATGTGTAAATTTGGGAACCGGGTAATAATAAAATGTCTTCAAGTCACAAAAATAATGTCCTCCCCGGCGGGGAATCGAACCCCGGTCTCCCGCGTGACAGGCGGGGATACTGACCACTATACTACTGAGGACTTGCTACTTTGATCAAAATTTTAACCTATAAACCTAGTCATTATTACTGCTTAAAAGTCAGCCAAAATACTGCCGAAAAGGGGAAAAGTCTTTAAAACCATACATATCTATTTATTCCTCACCATTATGACAATATCTCCACAAACTTCATTAGTATCTACATTTTTGTCGAGTGCGTTTGTTATACAATAGAGAAATTCTTCTTCTTCCCTCTTTTCTTTCTTCAAAGAAAATAAATAAGAGTTTGCATTATTATTTCTTTCCGTAAATTTACTTATCTAGCCTTTTTGATACTATTTTTCAACGATACATTGGTAGAAATTACTTTTCCTAGATCGCGTGTATCGCGTGTATAAGGGGCAAATTTAGCAAAAGGTGTGTCTAAGGGCCTGTGGCGCAACGGATAACGCGTCTGACTACGGATCAGAAGATTCCAGGTTCGAATCCTGGCAGGCTCGTACCTTTTTTACCCCCAAAAAAGAAAGTTGGCGTCTAAGTCCAGATTTCTGTCTTCCAGTATCAACACAGATGCCGTGGTCGTCTAAATTCCAAGTTATAGTGTTTCTAACATGTTTCCTAAGC
Organism: Arcuatula senhousia; assembly: GCA_963971305.1. Taxonomy (NCBI): domain Eukaryota; kingdom Metazoa; phylum Mollusca; class Bivalvia; order Mytilida; family Mytilidae; genus Arcuatula; species Arcuatula senhousia. The sequence goes on from OZ020312.1 coordinate 26,508,103, forward strand.
TTTTATTTCATCAAAATGTGTAAATTTGGGAACCGGGTAATAATAAAATGTCTTCAAGTCACAAAAATAATGTCCTCCCCGGCGGGGAATCGAACCCCGGTCTCCCGCGTGACAGGCGGGGATACTGACCACTATACTACCGAGGACTTGCTACTTTGATCAAAATTTTAACCTATAAACCTAGTCATTATTACTGCTTAAAAGTCAGCCAAAATACTGCCGAAAAGGGGAAAAGTCTTTAAAACCATACATATCTATTTATTCCTCACCATTATGACAATATCTCCACAAACTTCATTAGTATCTACATTTTTGTCGAGTGCGTTTGTTATACAATAGAGAAATTCTTCTTCTTCCCTCTTTTCTTTCTTCAAAGAAAATAAATAAGAGTTTGCATTATTATTTCTTTCCGTAAATTTACTTATCTAGCCTTTTTGATACTATTTTTCAACGATACATTGGTAGAAATTACTTTTCCTAGATCGCGTGTATCGCGTGTATAAGGGGCAAATTTAGCAAAAGGTGTGTCTAAGGGCCTGTGGCGCAACGGATAACGCGTCTGACTACGGATCAGAAGATTCCAGGTTCGAATCCTGGCAGGCTCGTACCTTTTTTACCCCCAAAAAAGAAAGTTGGCGTCTAAGTCCAGATTTCTGTCTTCCAGTATCAACACAGATGCCGTGGTCGTCTAAATTCCAAGTTATAGTGTTTCTAACATGTTTCCTAAGCTTTTATTTCATCAAAATGTGTAAATTTGGGAACCGGGTAATAATAAAATGTCTTCAAGTCACAAAAATAATGTCCTCCCCGGCGGGGAATCGAACCCCGGTCTCCCGCGTGACAGGCGGGGATACTGACCACTATACTACCGAGGACTTGCTACTTTGATCAAAATTTTAACCTATAAACCTAGTCATTATTACTGCTTAAAAGTCAGCCAAAATACTGCCGAAAAGGGGAAAAGTCTTTAAAACCATACATATCTATTTATTCCTCACCATTATGACAATATCTCCACAAACTTCATTAGTATCTACATTTTTGTCGAGTGCGTTTGTTATACAATAGAGAAATTCTTCTTCTTCCCTCTTTTCTTTCTTCAAAGAAAATAAATAAGAGTTTGCATTATTATTTCTTTCCGTAAATTTACTTATCTAGCCTTTTTGATACTATTTTTCAACGATACATTGGTAGAAATTACTTTTCCTAGATCGCGTGTATCGCGTGTATAAGGGGCAAATTTAGCAAAAGGTGTGTCTAAGGGCCTGTGGCGCAACGGATAACGCGTCTGACTACGGATCAGAAGATTCCAGGTTCGAATCCTGGCAGGCTCGTACCTTTTTTACCCCCAAAAAAGAAAGTTGGCGTCTAAGTCCAGATTTCTGTCTTCCAGTATCAACACAGATGCCGTGGTCGTCTAAATTCCAAGTTATAGTGTTTCTAACATGTTTCCTAAGCTTTTATTTCATCAAAATGTGTAAATTTGGGAACCGGGTAATAATAAAATGTCTTCAAGTCACAAAAATAATGTCCTCCCCGGCGGGGAATCGAACCCCGGTCTCCCGCGTGACAGGCGGGGATACTGACCACTATACTACCGAGGACTTGCTACTTTGATCAAAATTTTAACCTATAAACCTAGTCATTATTACTGCTTAAAAGTCAGCCAAAATACTGCCGAAAAGGGGAAAAGTCTTTAAAACCATACATATCTATTTATTCCTCACCATTATGACAATATCTCCACAAACTTCATTAGTATCTACATTTTTGTCGAGTGCGTTTGTTATACAATAGAGAAATTCTTCTTCTTCCCTCTTTTCTTTCTTCAAAGAAAATAAATAAGAGTTTGCATTATTATTTCTTTCCGTAAATTTACTTATCTAGCCTTTTTGATACTATTTTTCAACGATACATTGGTAGAAATTACTTTTCCTAGATCGCGTGTATCGCGTGTATAAGGGGCAAATTTAGCAAAAGGTGTGTCTAAGGGCCTGTGGCGCAACGGATAACGCGTCTGACTACGGATCAGAAGATTCCAGGTTCGAATCCTGGCAGGCTCGTACCTTTTTTACCCCCAAAAAAGAAAGTTGGCGTCTAAGTCCAGATTTCTGTCTTCCAGTATCAACACAGATGCCGTGGTCGTCTAAATTCCAAGTTATAGTGTTTCTAACATGTTTCCTAAGCTTTTATTTCATCAAAATGTGTAAATTTGGGAACCGGGTAATAATAAAATGTCTTCAAGTCACAAAAATAATGTCCTCCCCGGCGGGGAATCGAACCCCGGTCTCCCGCGTGACAGGCGGGGATACTGACCACTATACTACCGAGGACTTGCTACTTTGATCAAAATTTTAACCTATAAACCTAGTCATTATTACTGCTTAAAAGTCAGCCAAAATACTGCCGAAAAGGGGAAAAGTCTTTAAAACCATACATATCTATTTATTCCTCACCATTATGACAATATCTCCACAAACTTCATTAGTATCTACATTTTTGTCGAGTGCGTTTGTTATACAATAGAGAAATTCTTCTTCTTCCCTCTTTTCTTTCTTCAAAGAAAATAAATAAGAGTTTGCATTATTATTTCTTTCCGTAAATTTACTTATCTAGCCTTTTTGATACTATTTTTCAACGATACATTGGTAGAAATTACTTTTCCTAGATCGCGTGTATCGCGTGTATAAGGGGCAAATTTAGCAAAAGGTGTGTCTAAGGGCCTGTGGCGCAACGGATAACGCGTCTGACTACGGATCAGAAGATTCCAGGTTCGAATCCTGGCAGGCTCGTACCTTTTTTACCCCCAAAAAAGAAAGTTGGCGTCTAAGTCCAGATTTCTGTCTTCCAGTATCAACACAGATGCCGTGGTCGTCTAAATTCCAAGTTATAGTGTTTCTAACATGTTTCCTAAGCTTTTATTTCATCAAAATGTGTAAATTTGGGAACCGGGTAATAATAAAATGTCTTCAAGTCACAAAAATAATGTCCTCCCCGGCGGGGAATCGAACCCCGGTCTCCCGCGTGACAGGCGGGGATACTGACCACTATACTACCGAGGACTTGCTACTTTGATCAAAATTTTAACCTATAAACCTAGTCATTATTACTGCTTAAAAGTCAGCCAAAATACTGCCGAAAAGGGGAAAAGTCTTTAAAACCATACATATCTATTTATTCCTCACCATTATGACAATATCTCCACAAACTTCATTAGTATCTACATTTTTGTCGAGTGCGTTTGTTATACAATAGAGAAATTCTTCTTCTTCCCTCTTTTCTTTCTTCAAAGAAAATAAATAAGAGTTTGCATTATTATTTCTTTCCGTAAATTTACTTATCTAGCCTTTTTGATACTATTTTTCAACGATACATTGGTAGAAATTACTTTTCCTAGATCGCGTGTATCGCGTGTATAAGGGGCAAATTTAGCAAAAGGTGTGTCTAAGGGCCTGTGGCGCAACGGATAACGCGTCTGACTACGGATCAGAAGATTCCAGGTTCGAATCCTGGCAGGCTCGTACCTTTTTTACCCCCAAAAAAGAAAGTTGGCGTCTAAGTCCAGATTTCTGTCTTCCAGTATCAACACAGATGCCGTGGTCGTCTAAATTCCAAGTTATAGTGTTTCTAACATGTTTCCTAAGCTTTTATTTCATCAAAATGTGTAAATTTGGGAACCGGGTAATAATAAAATGTCTTCAAGTCACAAAAATAATGTCCTCCCCGGCGGGGAATCGAACCCCGGTCTCCCGCGTGACAGGCGGGGATACTGACCACTATACTACCGAGGACTTGCTACTTTGATCAAAATTTTAACCTATAAACCTAGTCATTATTACTGCTTAAAAGTCAGCCAAAATACTGCCGAAAAGGGGAAAAGTCTTTAAAACCATACATATCTATTTATTCCTCACCATTATGACAATATCTCCACAAACTTCATTAGTATCTACATTTTTGTCGAGTGCGTTTGTTATACAATAGAGAAATTCTTCTTCTTCCCTCTTTTCTTTCTTCAAAGAAAATAAATAAGAGTTTGCATTATTATTTCTTTCCGTAAATTTACTTATCTAGCCTTTTTGATACTATTTTTCAACGATACATTGGTAGAAATTACTTTTCCTAGATCGCGTGTATCGCGTGTATAAGGGGCAAATTTAGCAAAAGGTGTGTCTAAGGGCCTGTGGCGCAACGGATAACGCGTCTGACTACGGATCAGAAGATTCCAGGTTCGAATCCTGGCAGGCTCGTACCTTTTTTACCCCCAAAAAAGAAAGTTGGCGTCTAAGTCCAGATTTCTGTCTTCCAGTATCAACACAGATGCCGTGGTCGTCTAAATTCCAAGTTATAGTGTTTCTAACATGTTTCCTAAGCTTTTATTTCATCAAAATGTGTAAATTTGGGAACCGGGTAATAATAAAATGTCTTCAAGTCACAAAAATAATGTCCTCCCCGGCGGGGAATCGAACCCCGGTCTCCCGCGTGACAGGCGGGGATACTGACCACTATACTACCGAGGACTTGCTACTTTGATCAAAATTTTAACCTATAAACCTAGTCATTATTACTGCTTAAAAGTCAGCCAAAATACTGCCGAAAAGGGGAAAAGTCTTTAAAACCATACATATCTATTTATTCCTCACCATTATGACAATATCTCCACAAACTTCATTAGTATCTACATTTTTGTCGAGTGCGTTTGTTATACAATAGAGAAATTCTTCTTCTTCCCTCTTTTCTTTCTTCAAAGAAAATAAATAAGAGTTTGCATTATTATTTCTTTCCGTAAATTTACTTATCTAGCCTTTTTGATACTATTTTTCAACGATACATTGGTAGAAATTACTTTTCCTAGATCGCGTGTATCGCGTGTATAAGGGGCAAATTTAGCAAAAGGTGTGTCTAAGGGCCTGTGGCGCAACGGATAACGCGTCTGACTACGGATCAGAAGATTCCAGGTTCGAATCCTGGCAGGCTCGTACCTTTTTTACCCCCAAAAAAGAAAGTTGGCGTCTAAGTCCAGATTTCTGTCTTCCAGTATCAACACAGATGCCGTGGTCGTCTAAATTCCAAGTTATAGTGTTTCTAACATGTTTCCTAAGCTTTTATTTCATCAAAATGTGTAAATTTGGGAACCGGGTAATAATAAAATGTCTTCAAGTCACAAAAATAATGTCCTCCCCGGCGGGGAATCGAACCCCGGTCTCCCGCGTGACAGGCGGGGATACTGACCACTATACTACCGAGGACTTGCTACTTTGATCAAAATTTTAACCTATAAACCTAGTCATTATTACTGCTTAAAAGTCAGCCAAAATACTGCCGAAAAGGGGAAAAGTCTTTAAAACCATACATATCTATTTATTCCTCACCATTATGACAATATCTCCACAAACTTCATTAGTATCTACATTTTTGTCGAGTGCGTTTGTTATACAATAGAGAAATTCTTCTTCTTCCCTCTTTTCTTTCTTCAAAGAAAATAAATAAGAGTTTGCATTATTATTTCTTTCCGTAAATTTACTTATCTAGCCTTTTTGATACTATTTTTCAACGATACATTGGTAGAAATTACTTTTCCTAGATCGCGTGTATCGCGTGTATAAGGGGCAAATTTAGCAAAAGGTGTGTCTAAGGGCCTGTGGCGCAACGGATAACGCGTCTGACTACGGATCAGAAGATTCCAGGTTCGAATCCTGGCAGGCTCGTACCTTTTTTACCCCCAAAAAAGAAAGTTGGCGTCTAAGTCCAGATTTCTGTCTTCCAGTATCAACACAGATGCCGTGGTCGTCTAAATTCCAAGTTATAGTGTTTCTAACATGTTTCCTAAGCTTTTATTTCATCAAAATGTGTAAATTTGGGAACCGGGTAATAATAAAATGTCTTCAAGTCACAAAAATAATGTCCTCCCCGGCGGGGAATCGAACCCCGGTCTCCCGCGTGACAGGCGGGGATACTGACCACTATACTACCGAGGACTTGCTACTTTGATCAAAATTTTAACCTATAAACCTAGTCATTATTACTGCTTAAAAGTCAGCCAAAATACTGCCGAAAAGGGGAAAAGTCTTTAAAACCATACATATCTATTTATTCCTCACCATTATGACAATATCTCCACAAACTTCATTAGTATCTACATTTTTGTCGAGTGCGTTTGTTATACAATAGAGAAATTCTTCTTCTTCCCTCTTTTCTTTCTTCAAAGAAAATAAATAAGAGTTTGCATTATTATTTCTTTCCGTAAATTTACTTATCTAGCCTTTTTGATACTATTTTTCAACGATACATTGGTAGAAATTACTTTTCCTAGATCGCGTGTATCGCGTGTATAAGGGGCAAATTTAGCAAAAGGTGTGTCTAAGGGCCTGTGGCGCAACGGATAACGCGTCTGACTACGGATCAGAAGATTCCAGGTTCGAATCCTGGCAGGCTCGTACCTTTTTTACCCCCAAAAAAGAAAGTTGGCGTCTAAGTCCAGATTTCTGTCTTCCAGTATCAACACAGATGCCGTGGTCGTCTAAATTCCAAGTTATAGTGTTTCTAACATGTTTCCTAAGCTTTTATTTCATCAAAATGTGTAAATTTGGGAACCGGGTAATAATAAAATGTCTTCAAGTCACAAAAATAATGTCCTCCCCGGCGGGGAATCGAACCCCGGTCTCCCGCGTGACAGGCGGGGATACTGACCACTATACTACCGAGGACTTGCTACTTTGATCAAAATTTTAACCTATAAACCTAGTCATTATTACTGCTTAAAAGTCAGCCAAAATACTGCCGAAAAGGGGAAAAGTCTTTAAAACCATACATATCTATTTATTCCTCACCATTATGACAATATCTCCACAAACTTCATTAGTATCTACATTTTTGTCGAGTGCGTTTGTTATACAATAGAGAAATTCTTCTTCTTCCCTCTTTTCTTTCTTCAAAGAAAATAAATAAGAGTTTGCATTATTATTTCTTTCCGTAAATTTACTTATCTAGCCTTTTTGATACTATTTTTCAACGATACATTGGTAGAAATTACTTTTCCTAGATCGCGTGTATCGCGTGTATAAGGGGCAAATTTAGCAAAAGGTGTGTCTAAGGGCCTGTGGCGCAACGGATAACGCGTCTGACTACGGATCAGAAGATTCCAGGTTCGAATCCTGGCAGGCTCGTACCTTTTTTACCCCCAAAAAAGAAAGTTGGCGTCTAAGTCCAGATTTCTGTCTTCCAGTATCAACACAGATGCCGTGGTCGTCTAAATTCCAAGTTATAGTGTTTCTAACATGTTTCCTAAGCTTTTATTTCATCAAAATGTGTAAATTTGGGAACCGGGTAATAATAAAATGTCTTCAAGTCACAAAAATAATGTCCTCCCCGGCGGGGAATCGAACCCCGGTCTCCCGCGTGACAGGCGGGGATACTGACCACTATACTACCGAGGACTTGCTACTTTGATCAAAATTTTAACCTATAAACCTAGTCATTATTACTGCTTAAAAGTCAGCCAAAATACTGCCGAAAAGGGGAAAAGTCTTTAAAACCATACATATCTATTTATTCCTCACCATTATGACAATATCTCCACAAACTTCATTAGTATCTACATTTTTGTCGAGTGCGTTTGTTATACAATAGAGAAATTCTTCTTCTTCCCTCTTTTCTTTCTTCAAAGAAAATAAATAAGAGTTTGCATTATTATTTCTTTCCGTAAATTTACTTATCTAGCCTTTTTGATACTATTTTTCAACGATACATTGGTAGAAATTACTTTTCCTAGATCGCGTGTATCGCGTGTATAAGGGGCAAATTTAGCAAAAGGTGTGTCTAAGGGCCTGTGGCGCAACGGATAACGCGTCTGACTACGGATCAGAAGATTCCAGGTTCGAATCCTGGCAGGCTCGTACCTTTTTTACCCCCAAAAAAGAAAGTTGGCGTCTAAGTCCAGATTTCTGTCTTCCAGTATCAACACAGATGCCGTGGTCGTCTAAATTCCAAGTTATAGTGTTTCTAACATGTTTCCTAAGCTTTTATTTCATCAAAATGTGTAAATTTGGGAACCGGGTAATAATAAAATGTCTTCAAGTCACAAAAATAATGTCCTCCCCGGCGGGGAATCGAACCCCGGTCTCCCGCGTGACAGGCGGGGATACTGACCACTATACTACCGAGGACTTGCTACTTTGATCAAAATTTTAACCTATAAACCTAGTCATTATTACTGCTTAAAAGTCAGCCAAAATACTGCCGAAAAGGGGAAAAGTCTTTAAAACCATACATATCTATTTATTCCTCACCATTATGACAATATCTCCACAAACTTCATTAGTATCTACATTTTTGTCGAGTGCGTTTGTTATACAATAGAGAAATTCTTCTTCTTCCCTCTTTTCTTTCTTCAAAGAAAATAAATAAGAGTTTGCATTATTATTTCTTTCCGTAAATTTACTTATCTAGCCTTTTTGATACTATTTTTCAACGATACATTGGTAGAAATTACTTTTCCTAGATCGCGTGTATCGCGTGTATAAGGGGCAAATTTAGCAAAAGGTGTGTCTAAGGGCCTGTGGCGCAACGGATAACGCGTCTGACTACGGATCAGAAGATTCCAGGTTCGAATCCTGGCAGGCTCGTACCTTTTTTACCCCCAAAAAAGAAAGTTGGCGTCTAAGTCCAGATTTCTGTCTTCCAGTATCAACACAGATGCCGTGGTCGTCTAAATTCCAAGTTATAGTGTTTCTAACATGTTTCCTAAGCTTTTATTTCATCAAAATGTGTAAATTTGGGAACCGGGTAATAATAAAATGTCTTCAAGTCACAAAAATAATGTCCTCCCCGGCGGGGAATCGAACCCCGGTCTCCCGCGTGACAGGCGGGGATACTGACCACTATACTACCGAGGACTTGCTACTTTGATCAAAATTTTAACCTATAAACCTAGTCATTATTACTGCTTAAAAGTCAGCCAAAATACTGCCGAAAAGGGGAAAAGTCTTTAAAACCATACATATCTATTTATTCCTCACCATTATGACAATATCTCCACAAACTTCATTAGTATCTACATTTTTGTCGAGTGCGTTTGTTATACAATAGAGAAATTCTTCTTCTTCCCTCTTTTCTTTCTTCAAAGAAAATAAATAAGAGTTTGCATTATTATTTCTTTCCGTAAATTTACTTATCTAGCCTTTTTGATACTATTTTTCAACGATACATTGGTAGAAATTACTTTTCCTAGATCGCGTGTATCGCGTGTATAAGGGGCAAATTTAGCAAAAGGTGTGTCTAAGGGCCTGTGGCGCAACGGATAACGCGTCTGACTACGGATCAGAAGATTCCAGGTTCGAATCCTGGCAGGCTCGTACCTTTTTTACCCCCAAAAAAGAAAGTTGGCGTCTAAGTCCAGATTTCTGTCTTCCAGTATCAACACAGATGCCGTGGTCGTCTAAATTCCAAGTTATAGTGTTTCTAACATGTTTCCTAAGCTTTTATTTCATCAAAATGTGTAAATTTGGGAACCGGGTAATAATAAAATGTCTTCAAGTCACAAAAATAATGTCCTCCCCGGCGGGGAATCGAACCCCGGTCTCCCGCGTGACAGGCGGGGATACTGACCACTATACTACCGAGGACTTGCTACTTTGATCAAAATTTTAACCTATAAACCTAGTCATTATTACTGCTTAAAAGTCAGCCAAAATACTGCCGAAAAGGGGAAAAGTCTTTAAAACCATACATATCTATTTATTCCTCACCATTATGACAATATCTCCACAAACTTCATTAGTATCTACATTTTTGTCGAGTGCGTTTGTTATACAATAGAGAAATTCTTCTTCTTCCCTCTTTTCTTTCTTCAAAGAAAATAAATAAGAGTTTGCATTATTATTTCTTTCCGTAAATTTACTTATCTAGCCTTTTTGATACTATTTTTCAACGATACATTGGTAGAAATTACTTTTCCTAGATCGCGTGTATCGCGTGTATAAGGGGCAAATTTAGCAAAAGGTGTGTCTAAGGGCCTGTGGCGCAACGGATAACGCGTCTGACTACGGATCAGAAGATTCCAGGTTCGAATCCTGGCAGGCTCGTACCTTTTTTACCCCCAAAAAAGAAAGTTGGCGTCTAAGTCCAGATTTCTGTCTTCCAGTATCAACACAGATGCCGTGGTCGTCTAAATTCCAAGTTATAGTGTTTCTAACATGTTTCCTAAGCTTTTATTTCATCAAAATGTGTAAATTTGGGAACCGGGTAATAATAAAATGTCTTCAAGTCACAAAAATAATGTCCTCCCCGGCGGGGAATCGAACCCCGGTCTCCCGCGTGACAGGCGGGGATACTGACCACTATACTACCGAGGACTTGCTACTTTGATCAAAATTTTAACCTATAAACCTAGTCATTATTACTGCTTAAAAGTCAGCCAAAATACTGCCGAAAAGGGGAAAAGTCTTTAAAACCATACATATCTATTTATTCCTCACCATTATGACAATATCTCCACAAACTTCATTAGTATCTACATTTTTGTCGAGTGCGTTTGTTATACAATAGAGAAATTCTTCTTCTTCCCTCTTTTCTTTCTTCAAAGAAAATAAATAAGAGTTTCGATAAAGTCCCTCACCACCGACTATCGATGAAGCTACATCACTATGGTATACAAGGCACCACCCAGAGATGGATTGAAAATTTTCTGAGCGACAGGAAACAGCAGGTTGTGATTGACAACGCAACATCAGACACCAGTCAAGTAACCTCAGGAGTCCCACAAGGGACGGTGCTAGGTCCTTCTCTCTTCCTCATATACATCAACAACATAGCAGACGATATAGCCTCAACCATCAGGCTCTTTGCTGATGACTGCGTACTATATAGAACAGTAAACAACGCTGATGATAACTCCACCTTACAGAAAGATCTCGATAATTTAGTACGATGGAGCGACTTATGGCAAATGGAGTTCAATGTCAAAAAGTGTGCGATTATGCAGTTCACAACATCGACGAGGAAAAAACCAGCCGACTACACCATGAGAGGAGAATCGCTCGATATAGTCCACCATCACCCATACTTAGGAGTGGAACTTAGCGATACCCTGAAGTACCATCTACACATAGACAAGATATGCAAGAAGGCATCAAGCACACTTGGATTCATCAAGAGAAATCTAAGACACTGTCCCCAAAAGGTAAAAGAGAGAGCATACCAAAGCTTAGTTAGACCAAAGCTGGAATATTCATCAACAATATGGAATCCACAACAGACCACCCAAATTAAGCAAATAGAACAGGTACAAAGGAATGCAGCAAGATTCGTCACCAACAAACCATATAACCCAACCAAACCTGACAGCGTTACAACAATACTCCAAACTCTAAACTGGGCATCACTTGAACAACGAAGAATAAACTCTGATGTCATATTGATGTACAAGATAACTCACTCACTCCTGGCGGTTCCGACTATTTACCACCCTGTTTCAGCCACAGCAAGAAGTGCCAGCCTGAGACGCAGCAACACACACAAGTTCCTACCATACCATTGTAGAAACAACACATACCAACATTCTTTTTTTCCAAGAACTATTATATACTGGAATATGTTGCCGAACTCCATCATCCAGCTGCAGACAGTGGAAGACTTTAAGTCATCCATCCAGTCGAGCGCACCATGGACAACCACCAACTAGACTCAACCCACATTGTACAGTGTAGAATACATGTTAGGATTTTAACTGATTGATGTACAGAATATTACTCTTTTTTTGGTTTTTTACCTGCACCATGACACTATGCGCATGTTCTTTTAAAGTTTCCTCGGCTAGATGTCCAATTTGGATTTTCCGAGTATCAGAGTTGAAGTTGAAGTTGAAGTTGAAGTTGAAGTTTGCATTATTATTTCTTTCCGTAAATTTACTTATCTAGCCTTTTTGATACTATTTTTCAACGATACATTGGTAGAAATTACTTTTCCTAGATCGCGTGTATCGCGTGTATAAGGGGCAAATTTAGCAAAAGGTGTGTCTAAGGGCCTGTGGCGCAACGGATAACGCGTCTGACTACGGATCAGAAGATTCCAGGTTCGAATCCTGGCAGGCTCGTACCTTTTTTACCCCCAAAAAAGAAAGTTGGCGTCTAAGTCCAGATTTCTGTCTTCCAGTATCAACACAGATGCCGTGGTCGTCTAAATTCCAAGTTATAGTGTTTCTAACATGTTTCCTAAGCTTTTATTTCATCAAAATGTGTAAATTTGGGAACCGGGTAATAATAAAATGTCTTCAAGTCACAAAAATAATGTCCTCCCCGGCGGGGAATCGAACCCCGGTCTCCCGCGTGACAGGCGGGGATACTGACCACTATACTACCGAGGACTTGCTACTTTGATCAAAATTTTAACCTATAAACCTAGTCATTATTACTGCTTAAAAGTCAGCCAAAATACTGCCGAAAAGGGGAAAAGTCTTTAAAACCATACATATCTATTTATTCCTCACCATTATGACAATATCTCCACAAACTTCATTAGTATCTACATTTTTGTCGAGTGCGTTTGTTATACAATAGAGAAATTCTTCTTCTTCCCTCTTTTCTTTCTTCAAAGAAAATAAATAAGAGTTTGCATTATTATTTCTTTCCGTAAATTTACTTATCTAGCCTTTTTGATACTATTTTTCAACGATACATTGGTAGAAATTACTTTTCCTAGATCGCGTGTATCGCGTGTATAAGGGGCAAATTTAGCAAAAGGTGTGTCTAAGGGCCTGTGGCGCAACGGATAACGCGTCTGACTACGGATCAGAAGATTCCAGGTTCGAATCCTGGCAGGCTCGTACCTTTTTTACCCCCAAAAAAGAAAGTTGGCGTCTAAGTCCAGATTTCTGTCTTCCAGTATCAACACAGATGCCGTGGTCGTCTAAATTCCAAGTTATAGTGTTTCTAACATGTTTCCTAAGCTTTTATTTCATCAAAATGTGTAAATTTGGGAACCGGGTAATAATAAAATGTCTTCAAGTCACAAAAATAATGTCCTCCCCGGCGGGGAATCGAACCCCGGTCTCCCGCGTGACAGGCGGGGATACTGACCACTATACTACCGAGGACTTGCTACTTTGATCAAAATTTTAACCTATAAACCTAGTCATTATTACTGCTTAAAAGTCAGCCAAAATACTGCCGAAAAGGGGAAAAGTCTTTAAAACCATACATATCTATTTATTCCTCACCATTATGACAATATCTCCACAAACTTCATTAGTATCTACATTTTTGTCGAGTGCGTTTGTTATACAATAGAGAAATTCTTCTTCTTCCCTCTTTTCTTTCTTCAAAGAAAATAAATAAGAGTTTGCATTATTATTTCTTTCCGTAAATTTACTTATCTAGCCTTTTTGATACTATTTTTCAACGATACATTGGTAGAAATTACTTTTCCTAGATCGCGTGTATCGCGTGTATAAGGGGCAAATTTAGCAAAAGGTGTGTCTAAGGGCCTGTGGCGCAACGGATAACGCGTCTGACTACGGATCAGAAGATTCCAGGTTCGAATCCTGGCAGGCTCGTACCTTTTTTACCCCCAAAAAAGAAAGTTGGCGTCTAAGTCCAGATTTCTGTCTTCCAGTATCAACACAGATGCCGTGGTCGTCTAAATTCCAAGTTATAGTGTTTCTAACATGTTTCCTAAGCTTTTATTTCATCAAAATGTGTAAATTTGGGAACCGGGTAATAATAAAATGTCTTCAAGTCACAAAAATAATGTCCTCCCCGGCGGGGAATCGAACCCCGGTCTCCCGCGTGACAGGCGGGGATACTGACCACTATACTACCGAGGACTTGCTACTTTGATCAAAATTTTAACCTATAAACCTAGTCATTATTACTGCTTAAAAGTCAGCCAAAATACTGCCGAAAAGGGGAAAAGTCTTTAAAACCATACATATCTATTTATTCCTCACCATTATGACAATATCTCCACAAACTTCATTAGTATCTACATTTTTGTCGAGTGCGTTTGTTATACAATAGAGAAATTCTTCTTCTTCCCTCTTTTCTTTCTTCAAAGAAAATAAATAAGAGTTTGCATTATTATTTCTTTCCGTAAATTTACTTATCTAGCCTTTTTGATACTATTTTTCAACGATACATTGGTAGAAATTACTTTTCCTAGATCGCGTGTATCGCGTGTATAAGGGGCAAATTTAGCAAAAGGTGTGTCTAAGGGCCTGTGGCGCAACGGATAACGCGTCTGACTACGGATCAGAAGATTCCAGGTTCGAATCCTGGCAGGCTCGTACCTTTTTTACCCCCAAAAAAGAAAGTTGGCGTCTAAGTCCAGATTTCTGTCTTCCAGTATCAACACAGATGCCGTGGTCGTCTAAATTCCAAGTTATAGTGTTTCTAACATGTTTCCTAAGCTTTTATTTCATCAAAATGTGTAAATTTGGGAACCGGGTAATAATAAAATGTCTTCAAGTCACAAAAATAATGTCCTCCCCGGCGGGGAATCGAACCCCGGTCTCCCGCGTGACAGGCGGGGATACTGACCACTATACTACCGAGGACTTGCTACTTTGATCAAAATTTTAACCTATAAACCTAGTCATTATTACTGCTTAAAAGTCAGCCAAAATACTGCCGAAAAGGGGAAAAGTCTTTAAAACCATACATATCTATTTATTCCTCACCATTATGACAATATCTCCACAAACTTCATTAGTATCTACATTTTTGTCGAGTGCGTTTGTTATACAATAGAGAAATTCTTCTTCTTCCCTCTTTTCTTTCTTCAAAGAAAATAAATAAGAGTTTGCATTATTATTTCTTTCCGTAAATTTACTTATCTAGCCTTTTTGATACTATTTTTCAACGATACATTGGTAGAAATTACTTTTCCTAGATCGCGTGTATCGCGTGTATAAGGGGCAAATTTAGCAAAAGGTGTGTCTAAGGGCCTGTGGCGCAACGGATAACGCGTCTGACTACGGATCAGAAGATTCCAGGTTCGAATCCTGGCAGGCTCGTACCTTTTTTACCCCCAAAAAAGAAAGTTGGCGTCTAAGTCCAGATTTCTGTCTTCCAGTATCAACACAGATGCCGTGGTCGTCTAAATTCCAAGTTATAGTGTTTCTAACATGTTTCCTAAGCTTTTATTTCATCAAAATGTGTAAATTTGGGAACCGGGTAATAATAAAATGTCTTCAAGTCACAAAAATAATGTCCTCCCCGGCGGGGAATCGAACCCCGGTCTCCCGCGTGACAGGCGGGGATACTGACCACTATACTACCGAGGACTTGCTACTTTGATCAAAATTTTAACCTATAAACCTAGTCATTATTACTGCTTAAAAGTCAGCCAAAATACTGCCGAAAAGGGGAAAAGTCTTTAAAACCATACATATCTATTTATTCCTCACCATTATGACAATATCTCCACAAACTTCATTAGTATCTACATTTTTGTCGAGTGCGTTTGTTATACAATAGAGAAATTCTTCTTCTTCCCTCTTTTCTTTCTTCAAAGAAAATAAATAAGAGTTTGCATTATTATTTCTTTCCGTAAATTTACTTATCTAGCCTTTTTGATACTATTTTTCAACGATACATTGGTAGAAATTACTTTTCCTAGATCGCGTGTATCGCGTGTATAAGGGGCAAATTTAGCAAAAGGTGTGTCTAAGGGCCTGTGGCGCAACGGATAACGCGTCTGACTACGGATCAGAAGATTCCAGGTTCGAATCCTGGCAGGCTCGTACCTTTTTTACCCCCAAAAAAGAAAGTTGGCGTCTAAGTCCAGATTTCTGTCTTCCAGTATCAACACAGATGCCGTGGTCGTCTAAATTCCAAGTTATAGTGTTTCTAACATGTTTCCTAAGCTTTTATTTCATCAAAATGTGTAAATTTGGGAACCGGGTAATAATAAAATGTCTTCAAGTCACAAAAATAATGTCCTCCCCGGCGGGGAATCGAACCCCGGTCTCCCGCGTGACAGGCGGGGATACTGACCACTATACTACCGAGGACTTGCTACTTTGATCAAAATTTTAACCTATAAACCTAGTCATTATTACTGCTTAAAAGTCAGCCAAAATACTGCCGAAAAGGGGAAAAGTCTTTAAAACCATACATATCTATTTATTCCTCACCATTATGACAATATCTCCACAAACTTCATTAGTATCTACATTTTTGTCGAGTGCGTTTGTTATACAATAGAGAAATTCTTCTTCTTCCCTCTTTTCTTTCTTCAAAGAAAATAAATAAGAGTTTGCATTATTATTTCTTTCCGTAAATTTACTTATCTAGCCTTTTTGATACTATTTTTCAACGATACATTGGTAGAAATTACTTTTCCTAGATCGCGTGTATCGCGTGTATAAGGGGCAAATTTAGCAAAAGGTGTGTCTAAGGGCCTGTGGCGCAACGGATAACGCGTCTGACTACGGATCAGAAGATTCCAGGTTCGAATCCTGGCAGGCTCGTACCTTTTTTACCCCCAAAAAAGAAAGTTGGCGTCTAAGTCCAGATTTCTGTCTTCCAGTATCAACACAGATGCCGTGGTCGTCTAAATTCCAAGTTATAGTGTTTCTAACATGTTTCCTAAGCTTTTATTTCATCAAAATGTGTAAATTTGGGAACCGGGTAATAATAAAATGTCTTCAAGTCACAAAAATAATGTCCTCCCCGGCGGGGAATCGAACCCCGGTCTCCCGCGTGACAGGCGGGGATACTGACCACTATACTACCGAGGACTTGCTACTTTGATCAAAATTTTAACCTATAAACCTAGTCATTATTACTGCTTAAAAGTCAGCCAAAATACTGCCGAAAAGGGGAAAAGTCTTTAAAACCATACATATCTATTTATTCCTCACCATTATGACAATATCTCCACAAACTTCATTAGTATCTACATTTTTGTCGAGTGCGTTTGTTATACAATAGAGAAATTCTTCTTCTTCCCTCTTTTCTTTCTTCAAAGAAAATAAATAAGAGTTTGCATTATTATTTCTTTCCGTAAATTTACTTATCTAGCCTTTTTGATACTATTTTTCAACGATACATTGGTAGAAATTACTTTTCCTAGATCGCGTGTATCGCGTGTATAAGGGGCAAATTTAGCAAAAGGTGTGTCTAAGGGCCTGTGGCGCAACGGATAACGCGTCTGACTACGGATCAGAAGATTCCAGGTTCGAATCCTGGCAGGCTCGTACCTTTTTTACCCCCAAAAAAGAAAGTTGGCGTCTAAGTCCAGATTTCTGTCTTCCAGTATCAACACAGATGCCGTGGTCGTCTAAATTCCAAGTTATAGTGTTTCTAACATGTTTCCTAAGCTTTTATTTCATCAAAATGTGTAAATTTGGGAACCGGGTAATAATAAAATGTCTTCAAGTCACAAAAATAATGTCCTCCCCGGCGGGGAATCGAACCCCGGTCTCCCGCGTGACAGGCGGGGATACTGACCACTATACTACCGAGGACTTGCTACTTTGATCAAAATTTTAACCTATAAACCTAGTCATTATTACTGCTTAAAAGTCAGCCAAAATACTGCCGAAAAGGGGAAAAGTCTTTAAAACCATACATATCTATTTATTCCTCACCATTATGACAATATCTCCACAAACTTCATTAGTATCTACATTTTTGTCGAGTGCGTTTGTTATACAATAGAGAAATTCTTCTTCTTCCCTCTTTTCTTTCTTCAAAGAAAATAAATAAGAGTTTGCATTATTATTTCTTTCCGTAAATTTACTTATCTAGCCTTTTTGATACTATTTTTCAACGATACATTGGTAGAAATTACTTTTCCTAGATCGCGTGTATCGCGTGTATAAGGGGCAAATTTAGCAAAAGGTGTGTCTAAGGGCCTGTGGCGCAACGGATAACGCGTCTGACTACGGATCAGAAGATTCCAGGTTCGAATCCTGGCAGGCTCGTACCTTTTTTACCCCCAAAAAAGAAAGTTGGCGTCTAAGTCCAGATTTCTGTCTTCCAGTATCAACACAGATGCCGTGGTCGTCTAAATTCCAAGTTATAGTGTTTCTAACATGTTTCCTAAGCTTTTATTTCATCAAAATGTGTAAATTTGGGAACCGGGTAATAATAAAATGTCTTCAAGTCACAAAAATAATGTCCTCCCCGGCGGGGAATCGAACCCCGGTCTCCCGCGTGACAGGCGGGGATACTGACCACTATACTACCGAGGACTTGCTACTTTGATCAAAATTTTAACCTATAAACCTAGTCATTATTACTGCTTAAAAGTCAGCCAAAATACTGCCGAAAAGGGGAAAAGTCTTTAAAACCATACATATCTATTTATTCCTCACCATTATGACAATATCTCCACAAACTTCATTAGTATCTACATTTTTGTCGAGTGCGTTTGTTATACAATAGAGAAATTCTTCTTCTTCCCTCTTTTCTTTCTTCAAAGAAAATAAATAAGAGTTTGCATTATTATTTCTTTCCGTAAATTTACTTATCTAGCCTTTTTGATACTATTTTTCAACGATACATTGGTAGAAATTACTTTTCCTAGATCGCGTGTATCGCGTGTATAAGGGGCAAATTTAGCAAAAGGTGTGTCTAAGGGCCTGTGGCGCAACGGATAACGCGTCTGACTACGGATCAGAAGATTCCAGGTTCGAATCCTGGCAGGCTCGTACCTTTTTTACCCCCAAAAAAGAAAGTTGGCGTCTAAGTCCAGATTTCTGTCTTCCAGTATCAACACAGATGCCGTGGTCGTCTAAATTCCAAGTTATAGTGTTTCTAACATGTTTCCTAAGCTTTTATTTCATCAAAATGTGTAAATTTGGGAACCGGGTAATAATAAAATGTCTTCAAGTCACAAAAATAATGTCCTCCCCGGCGGGGAATCGAACCCCGGTCTCCCGCGTGACAGGCGGGGATACTGACCACTATACTACCGAGGACTTGCTACTCTGATCAAAATTTTAACCTATAAACCTAGTCATTATTACTGCTTAAAAGTCAGCCAAAATACTGCCGAAAAGGGGAAAAGTCTTTAAAACCATACATATCTATTTATTCCTCACCATTATGACAATATCTCCACAAACTTCATTAGTATCTACATTTTTGTCGAGTGCGTTTGTTATACAATAGAGAAATTCTTCTTCTTCCCTCTTTTCTTTCTTCAAAGAAAATAAATAAGAGTTTGCATTATTATTTCTTTCCGTAAATTTACTTATCTAGCCTTTTTGATACTATTTTTCAACGATACATTGGTAGAAATTACTTTTCCTAGATCGCGTGTATCGCGTGTATAAGGGGCAAATTTAGCAAAAGGTGTGTCTAAGGGCCTGTGGCGCAACGGATAACGCGTCTGACTACGGATCAGAAGATTCCAGGTTCGAATCCTGGCAGGCTCGTACCTTTTTTACCCCCAAAAAAGAAAGTTGGCGTCTAAGTCCAGATTTCTGTCTTCCAGTATCAACACAGATGCCGTGGTCGTCTAAATTCCAAGTTATAGTGTTTCTAACATGTTTCCTAAGCTTTTATTTCATCAAAATGTGTAAATTTGGGAACCGGGTAATAATAAAATGTCTTCAAGTCACAAAAATAATGTCCTCCCCGGCGGGGAATCGAACCCCGGTCTCCCGCGTGACAGGCGGGGATACTGACCACTATACTACCGAGGACTTGCTACTTTGATCAAAATTTTAACCTATAAACCTAGTCATTATTACTGCTTAAAAGTCAGCCAAAATACTGCCGAAAAGGGGAAAAGTCTTTAAAACCATACATATCTATTTATTCCTCACCATTATGACAATATCTCCACAAACTTCATTAGTATCTACATTTTTGTCGAGTGCGTTTGTTATACAATAGAGAAATTCTTCTTCTTCCCTCTTTTCTTTCTTCAAAGAAAATAAATAAGAGTTTGCATTATTATTTCTTTCCGTAAATTTACTTATCTAGCCTTTTTGATACTATTTTTCAACGATACATTGGTAGAAATTACTTTTCCTAGATCGCGTGTATCGCGTGTATAAGGGGCAAATTTAGCAAAAGGTGTGTCTAAGGGCCTGTGGCGCAACGGATAACGCGTCTGACTACGGATCAGAAGATTCCAGGTTCGAATCCTGGCAGGCTCGTACCTTTTTTACCCCCAAAAAAGAAAGTTGGCGTCTAAGTCCAGATTTCTGTCTTCCAGTATCAACACAGATGCCGTGGTCGTCTAAATTCCAAGTTATAGTGTTTCTAACATGTTTCCTAAGCTTTTATTTCATCAAAATGTGTAAATTTGGGAACCGGGTAATAATAAAATGTCTTCAAGTCACAAAAATAATGTCCTCCCCGGCGGGGAATCGAACCCCGGTCTCCCGCGTGACAGGCGGGGATACTGACCACTATACTACCGAGGACTTGCTACTCTGATCAAAATTTTAACCTATAAACCTAGTCATTATTACTGCTTAAAAGTCAGCCAAAATACTGCCGAAAAGGGGAAAAGTCTTTAAAACCATACATATCTATTTATTCCTCACCATTATGACAATATCTCCACAAACTTCATTAGTATCTACATTTTTGTCGAGTGCGTTTGTTATACAATAGAGAAATTCTTCTTCTTCCCTCTTTTCTTTCTTCAAAGAAAATAAATAAGAGTTTGCATTATTATTTCTTTCCGTAAATTTACTTATCTAGCCTTTTTGATACTATTTTTCAACGATACATTGGTAGAAATTACTTTTCCTAGATCGCGTGTATCGCGTGTATAAGGGGCAAATTTAGCAAAAGGTGTGTCTAAGGGCCTGTGGCGCAACGGATAACGCGTCTGACTACGGATCAGAAGATTCCAGGTTCGAATCCTGGCAGGCTCGTACCTTTTTTACCCCCAAAAAAGAAAGTTGGCGTCTAAGTCCAGATTTCTGTCTTCCAGTATCAACACAGATGCCGTGGTCGTCTAAATTCCAAGTTATAGTGTTTCTAACATGTTTCCTAAGCTTTTATTTCATCAAAATGTGTAAATTTGGGAACCGGGTAATAATAAAATGTCTTCAAGTCACAAAAATAATGTCCTCCCCGGCGGGGAATCGAACCCCGGTCTCCCGCGTGACAGGCGGGGATACTGACCACTATACTACCGAGGACTTGCTACTTTGATCAAAATTTTAACCTATAAACCTAGTCATTATTACTGCTTAAAAGTCAGCCAAAATACTGCCGAAAAGGGGAAAAGTCTTTAAAACCATACATATCTATTTATTCCTCACCATTATGACAATATCTCCACAAACTTCATTAGTATCTACATTTTTGTCGAGTGCGTTTGTTATACAATAGAGAAATTCTTCTTCTTCCCTCTTTTCTTTCTTCAAAGAAAATAAATAAGAGTTTGCATTATTATTTCTTTCCGTAAATTTACTTATCTAGCCTTTTTGATACTATTTTTCAACGATACATTGGTAGAAATTACTTTTCCTAGATCGCGTGTATCGCGTGTATAAGGGGCAAATTTAGCAAAAGGTGTGTCTAAGGGCCTGTGGCGCAACGGATAACGCGTCTGACTACGGATCAGAAGATTCCAGGTTCGAATCCTGGCAGGCTCGTACCTTTTTTACCCCCAAAAAAGAAAGTTGGCGTCTAAGTCCAGATTTCTGTCTTCCAGTATCAACACAGATGCCGTGGTCGTCTAAATTCCAAGTTATAGTGTTTCTAACATGTTTCCTAAGCTTTTATTTCATCAAAATGTGTAAATTTGGGAACCGGGTAATAATAAAATGTCTTCAAGTCACAAAAATAATGTCCTCCCCGGCGGGGAATCGAACCCCGGTCTCCCGCGTGACAGGCGGGGATACTGACCACTATACTACCGAGGACTTGCTACTTTGATCAAAATTTTAACCTATAAACCTAGTCATTATTACTGCTTAAAAGTCAGCCAAAATACTGCCGAAAAGGGGAAAAGTCTTTAAAACCATACATATCTATTTATTCCTCACCATTATGACAATATCTCCACAAACTTCATTAGTATCTACATTTTTGTCGAGTGCGTTTGTTATACAATAGAGAAATTCTTCTTCTTCCCTCTTTTCTTTCTTCAAAGAAAATAAATAAGAGTTTGCATTATTATTTCTTTCCGTAAATTTACTTATCTAGCCTTTTTGATACTATTTTTCAACGATACATTGGTAGAAATTACTTTTCCTAGATCGCGTGTATCGCGTGTATAAGGGGCAAATTTAGCAAAAGGTGTGTCTAAGGGCCTGTGGCGCAACGGATAACGCGTCTGACTACGGATCAGAAGATTCCAGGTTCGAATCCTGGCAGGCTCGTACCTTTTTTACCCCCAAAAAAGAAAGTTGGCGTCTAAGTCCAGATTTCTGTCTTCCAGTATCAACACAGATGCCGTGGTCGTCTAAATTCCAAGTTATAGTGTTTCTAACATGTTTCCTAAGCTTTTATTTCATCAAAATGTGTAAATTTGGGAACCGGGTAATAATAAAATGTCTTCAAGTCACAAAAATAATGTCCTCCCCGGCGGGGAATCGAACCCCGGTCTCCCGCGTGACAGGCGGGGATACTGACCACTATACTACCGAGGACTTGCTACTCTGATCAAAATTTTAACCTATAAACCTAGTCATTATTACTGCTTAAAAGTCAGCCAAAATACTGCCGAAAAGGGGAAAAGTCTTTAAAACCATACATATCTATTTATTCCTCACCATTATGACAATATCTCCACAAACTTCATTAGTATCTACATTTTTGTCGAGTGCGTTTGTTATACAATAGAGAAATTCTTCTTCTTCCCTCTTTTCTTTCTTCAAAGAAAATAAATAAGAGTTTGCATTATTATTTCTTTCCGTAAATTTACTTATCTAGCCTTTTTGATACTATTTTTCAACGATACATTGGTAGAAATTACTTTTCCTAGATCGCGTGTATCGCGTGTATAAGGGGCAAATTTAGCAAAAGGTGTGTCTAAGGGCCTGTGGCGCAACGGATAACGCGTCTGACTACGGATCAGAAGATTCCAGGTTCGAATCCTGGCAGGCTCGTACCTTTTTTACCCCCAAAAAAGAAAGTTGGCGTCTAAGTCCAGATTTCTGTCTTCCAGTATCAACACAGATGCCGTGGTCGTCTAAATTCCAAGTTATAGTGTTTCTAACATGTTTCCTAAGCTTTTATTTCATCAAAATGTGTAAATTTGGGAACCGGGTAATAATAAAATGTCTTCAAGTCACAAAAATAATGTCCTCCCCGGCGGGGAATCGAACCCCGGTCTCCCGCGTGACAGGCGGGGATACTGACCACTATACTACCGAGGACTTGCTACTTTGATCAAAATTTTAACCTATAAACCTAGTCATTATTACTGCTTAAAAGTCAGCCAAAATACTGCCGAAAAGGGGAAAAGTCTTTAAAACCATACATATCTATTTATTCCTCACCATTATGACAATATCTCCACAAACTTCATTAGTATCTACATTTTTGTCGAGTGCGTTTGTTATACAATAGAGAAATTCTTCTTCTTCCCTCTTTTCTTTCTTCAAAGAAAATAAATAAGAGTTTGCATTATTATTTCTTTCCGTAAATTTACTTATCTAGCCTTTTTGATACTATTTTTCAACGATACATTGGTAGAAATTACTTTTCCTAGATCGCGTGTATCGCGTGTATAAGGGGCAAATTTAGCAAAAGGTGTGTCTAAGGGCCTGTGGCGCAACGGATAACGCGTCTGACTACGGATCAGAAGATTCCAGGTTCGAATCCTGGCAGGCTCGTACCTTTTTTACCCCCAAAAAAGAAAGTTGGCGTCTAAGTCCAGATTTCTGTCTTCCAGTATCAACACAGATGCCGTGGTCGTCTAAATTCCAAGTTATAGTGTTTCTAACATGTTTCCTAAGCTTTTATTTCATCAAAATGTGTAAATTTGGGAACCGGGTAATAATAAAATGTCTTCAAGTCACAAAAATAATGTCCTCCCCGGCGGGGAATCGAACCCCGGTCTCCCGCGTGACAGGCGGGGATACTGACCACTATACTACCGAGGACTTGCTACTCTGATCAAAATTTTAACCTATAAACCTAGTCATTATTACTGCTTAAAAGTCAGCCAAAATACTGCCGAAAAGGGGAAAAGTCTTTAAAACCATACATATCTATTTATTCCTCACCATTATGACAATATCTCCACAAACTTCATTAGTATCTACATTTTTGTCGAGTGCGTTTGTTATACAATAGAGAAATTCTTCTTCTTCCCTCTTTTCTTTCTTCAAAGAAAATAAATAAGAGTTTGCATTATTATTTCTTTCCGTAAATTTACTTATCTAGCCTTTTTGATACTATTTTTCAACGATACATTGGTAGAAATTACTTTTCCTAGATCGCGTGTATCGCGTGTATAAGGGGCAAATTTAGCAAAAGGTGTGTCTAAGGGCCTGTGGCGCAACGGATAACGCGTCTGACTACGGATCAGAAGATTCCAGGTTCGAATCCTGGCAGGCTCGTACCTTTTTTACCCCCAAAAAAGAAAGTTGGCGTCTAAGTCCAGATTTCTGTCTTCCAGTATCAACACAGATGCCGTGGTCGTCTAAATTCCAAGTTATAGTGTTTCTAACATGTTTCCTAAGCTTTTATTTCATCAAAATGTGTAAATTTGGGAACCGGGTAATAATAAAATGTCTTCAAGTCACAAAAATAATGTCCTCCCCGGCGGGGAATCGAACCCCGGTCTCCCGCGTGACAGGCGGGGATACTGACCACTATACTACCGAGGACTTGCTACTCTGATCAAAATTTTAACCTATAAACCTAGTCATTATTACTGCTTAAAAGTCAGCCAAAATACTGCCGAAAAGGGGAAAAGTCTTTAAAACCATACATATCTATTTATTCCTCACCATTATGACAATATCTCCACAAACTTCATTAGTATCTACATTTTTGTCGAGTGCGTTTGTTATACAATAGAGAAATTCTTCTTCTTCCCTCTTTTCTTTCTTCAAAGAAAATAAATAAGAGTTTGCATTATTATTTCTTTCCGTAAATTTACTTATCTAGCCTTTTTGATACTATTTTTCAACGATACATTGGTAGAAATTACTTTTCCTAGATCGCGTGTATCGCGTGTATAAGGGGCAAATTTAGCAAAAGGTGTGTCTAAGGGCCTGTGGCGCAACGGATAACGCGTCTGACTACGGATCAGAAGATTCCAGGTTCGAATCCTGGCAGGCTCGTACCTTTTTTACCCCCAAAAAAGAAAGTTGGCGTCTAAGTCCAGATTTCTGTCTTCCAGTATCAACACAGATGCCGTGGTCGTCTAAATTCCAAGTTATAGTGTTTCTAACATGTTTCCTAAGCTTTTATTTCATCAAAATGTGTAAATTTGGGAACCGGGTAATAATAAAATGTCTTCAAGTCACAAAAATAATGTCCTCCCCGGCGGGGAATCGAACCCCGGTCTCCCGCGTGACAGGCGGGGATACTGACCACTATACTACCGAGGACTTGCTACTTTGATCAAAATTTTAACCTATAAACCTAGTCATTATTACTGCTTAAAAGTCAGCCAAAATACTGCCGAAAAGGGGAAAAGTCTTTAAAACCATACATATCTATTTATTCCTCACCATTATGACAATATCTCCACAAACTTCATTAGTATCTACATTTTTGTCGAGTGCGTTTGTTATACAATAGAGAAATTCTTCTTCTTCCCTCTTTTCTTTCTTCAAAGAAAATAAATAAGAGTTTGCATTATTATTTCTTTCCGTAAATTTACTTATCTAGCCTTTTTGATACTATTTTTCAACGATACATTGGTAGAAATTACTTTTCCTAGATCGCGTGTATCGCGTGTATAAGGGGCAAATTTAGCAAAAGGTGTGTCTAAGGGCCTGTGGCGCAACGGATAACGCGTCTGACTACGGATCAGAAGATTCCAGGTTCGAATCCTGGCAGGCTCGTACCTTTTTTACCCCCAAAAAAGAAAGTTGGCGTCTAAGTCCAGATTTCTGTCTTCCAGTATCAACACAGATGCCGTGGTCGTCTAAATTCCAAGTTATAGTGTTTCTAACATGTTTCCTAAGCTTTTATTTCATCAAAATGTGTAAATTTGGGAACCGGGTAATAATAAAATGTCTTCAAGTCACAAAAATAATGTCCTCCCCGGCGGGGAATCGAACCCCGGTCTCCCGCGTGACAGGCGGGGATACTGACCACTATACTACCGAGGACTTGCTACTCTGATCAAAATTTTAACCTATAAACCTAGTCATTATTACTGCTTAAAAGTCAGCCAAAATACTGCCGAAAAGGGGAAAAGTCTTTAAAACCATACATATCTATTTATTCCTCACCATTATGACAATATCTCCACAAACTTCATTAGTATCTACATTTTTGTCGAGTGCGTTTGTTATACAATAGAGAAATTCTTCTTCTTCCCTCTTTTCTTTCTTCAAAGAAAATAAATAAGAGTTTGCATTATTATTTCTTTCCGTAAATTTACTTATCTAGCCTTTTTGATACTATTTTTCAACGATACATTGGTAGAAATTACTTTTCCTAGATCGCGTGTATCGCGTGTATAAGGGGCAAATTTAGCAAAAGGTGTGTCTAAGGGCCTGTGGCGCAACGGATAACGCGTCTGACTACGGATCAGAAGATTCCAGGTTCGAATCCTGGCAGGCTCGTACCTTTTTTACCCCCAAAAAAGAAAGTTGGCGTCTAAGTCCAGATTTCTGTCTTCCAGTATCAACACAGATGCCGTGGTCGTCTAAATTCCAAGTTATAGTGTTTCTAACATGTTTCCTAAGCTTTTATTTCATCAAAATGTGTAAATTTGGGAACCGGGTAATAATAAAATGTCTTCAAGTCACAAAAATAATGTCCTCCCCGGCGGGGAATCGAACCCCGGTCTCCCGCGTGACAGGCGGGGATACTGACCACTATACTACCGAGGACTTGCTACTTTGATCAAAATTTTAACCTATAAACCTAGTCATTATTACTGCTTAAAAGTCAGCCAAAATACTGCCGAAAAGGGGAAAAGTCTTTAAAACCATACATATCTATTTATTCCTCACCATTATGACAATATCTCCACAAACTTCATTAGTATCTACATTTTTGTCGAGTGCGTTTGTTATACAATAGAGAAATTCTTCTTCTTCCCTCTTTTCTTTCTTCAAAGAAAATAAATAAGAGTTTGCATTATTATTTCTTTCCGTAAATTTACTTATCTAGCCTTTTTGATACTATTTTTCAACGATACATTGGTAGAAATTACTTTTCCTAGATCGCGTGTATCGCGTGTATAAGGGGCAAATTTAGCAAAAGGTGTGTCTAAGGGCCTGTGGCGCAACGGATAACGCGTCTGACTACGGATCAGAAGATTCCAGGTTCGAATCCTGGCAGGCTCGTACCTTTTTTACCCCCAAAAAAGAAAGTTGGCGTCTAAGTCCAGATTTCTGTCTTCCAGTATCAACACAGATGCCGTGGTCGTCTAAATTCCAAGTTATAGTGTTTCTAACATGTTTCCTAAGCTTTTATTTCATCAAAATGTGTAAATTTGGGAACCGGGTAATAATAAAATGTCTTCAAGTCACAAAAATAATGTCCTCCCCGGCGGGGAATCGAACCCCGGTCTCCCGCGTGACAGGCGGGGATACTGACCACTATACTACCGAGGACTTGCTACTCTGATCAAAATTTTAACCTATAAACCTAGTCATTATTACTGCTTAAAAGTCAGCCAAAATACTGCCGAAAAGGGGAAAAGTCTTTAAAACCATACATATCTATTTATTCCTCACCATTATGACAATATCTCCACAAACTTCATTAGTATCTACATTTTTGTCGAGTGCGTTTGTTATACAATAGAGAAATTCTTCTTCTTCCCTCTTTTCTTTCTTCAAAGAAAATAAATAAGAGTTTGCATTATTATTTCTTTCCGTAAATTTACTTATCTAGCCTTTTTGATACTATTTTTCAACGATACATTGGTAGAAATTACTTTTCCTAGATCGCGTGTATCGCGTGTATAAGGGGCAAATTTAGCAAAAGGTGTGTCTAAGGGCCTGTGGCGCAACGGATAACGCGTCTGACTACGGATCAGAAGATTCCAGGTTCGAATCCTGGCAGGCTCGTACCTTTTTTACCCCCAAAAAAGAAAGTTGGCGTCTAAGTCCAGATTTCTGTCTTCCAGTATCAACACAGATGCCGTGGTCGTCTAAATTCCAAGTTATAGTGTTTCTAACATGTTTCCTAAGCTTTTATTTCATCAAAATGTGTAAATTTGGGAACCGGGTAATAATAAAATGTCTTCAAGTCACAAAAATAATGTCCTCCCCGGCGGGGAATCGAACCCCGGTCTCCCGCGTGACAGGCGGGGATACTGACCACTATACTACCGAGGACTTGCTACTCTGATCAAAATTTTAACCTATAAACCTAGTCATTATTACTGCTTAAAAGTCAGCCAAAATACTGCCGAAAAGGGGAAAAGTCTTTAAAACCATACATATCTATTTATTCCTCACCATTATGACAATATCTCCACAAACTTCATTAGTATCTACATTTTTGTCGAGTGCGTTTGTTATACAATAGAGAAATTCTTCTTCTTCCCTCTTTTCTTTCTTCAAAGAAAATAAATAAGAGTTTGCATTATTATTTCTTTCCGTAAATTTACTTATCTAGCCTTTTTGATACTATTTTTCAACGATACATTGGTAGAAATTACTTTTCCTAGATCGCGTGTATCGCGTGTATAAGGGGCAAATTTAGCAAAAGGTGTGTCTAAGGGCCTGTGGCGCAACGGATAACGCGTCTGACTACGGATCAGAAGATTCCAGGTTCGAATCCTGGCAGGCTCGTACCTTTTTTACCCCCAAAAAAGAAAGTTGGCGTCTAAGTCCAGATTTCTGTCTTCCAGTATCAACACAGATGCCGTGGTCGTCTAAATTCCAAGTTATAGTGTTTCTAACATGTTTCCTAAGCTTTTATTTCATCAAAATGTGTAAATTTGGGAACCGGGTAATAATAAAATGTCTTCAAGTCACAAAAATAATGTCCTCCCCGGCGGGGAATCGAACCCCGGTCTCCCGCGTGACAGGCGGGGATACTGACCACTATACTACCGAGGACTTGCTACTTTGATCAAAATTTTAACCTATAAACCTAGTCATTATTACTGCTTAAAAGTCAGCCAAAATACTGCCGAAAAGGGGAAAAGTCTTTAAAACCATACATATCTATTTATTCCTCACCATTATGACAATATCTCCACAAACTTCATTAGTATCTACATTTTTGTCGAGTGCGTTTGTTATACAATAGAGAAATTCTTCTTCTTCCCTCTTTTCTTTCTTCAAAGAAAATAAATAAGAGTTTGCATTATTATTTCTTTCCGTAAATTTACTTATCTAGCCTTTTTGATACTATTTTTCAACGATACATTGGTAGAAATTACTTTTCCTAGATCGCGTGTATCGCGTGTATAAGGGGCAAATTTAGCAAAAGGTGTGTCTAAGGGCCTGTGGCGCAACGGATAACGCGTCTGACTACGGATCAGAAGATTCCA
This sequence comes from Arcuatula senhousia, assembly GCA_963971305.1. Taxonomy (NCBI): domain Eukaryota; kingdom Metazoa; phylum Mollusca; class Bivalvia; order Mytilida; family Mytilidae; genus Arcuatula; species Arcuatula senhousia. Next base: position 26,537,668 of record OZ020312.1, read on the forward strand.
GGTTCGAATCCTGGCAGGCTCGTACCTTTTTTACCCCCAAAAAAGAAAGTTGGCGTCTAAGTCCAGATTTCTGTCTTCCAGTATCAACACAGATGCCGTGGTCGTCTAAATTCCAAGTTATAGTGTTTCTAACATGTTTCCTAAGCTTTTATTTCATCAAAATGTGTAAATTTGGGAACCGGGTAATAATAAAATGTCTTCAAGTCACAAAAATAATGTCCTCCCCGGCGGGGAATCGAACCCCGGTCTCCCGCGTGACAGGCGGGGATACTGACCACTATACTACCGAGGACTTGCTACTCTGATCAAAATTTTAACCTATAAACCTAGTCATTATTACTGCTTAAAAGTCAGCCAAAATACTGCCGAAAAGGGGAAAAGTCTTTAAAACCATACATATCTATTTATTCCTCACCATTATGACAATATCTCCACAAACTTCATTAGTATCTACATTTTTGTCGAGTGCGTTTGTTATACAATAGAGAAATTCTTCTTCTTCCCTCTTTTCTTTCTTCAAAGAAAATAAATAAGAGTTTGCATTATTATTTCTTTCCGTAAATTTACTTATCTAGCCTTTTTGATACTATTTTTCAACGATACATTGGTAGAAATTACTTTTCCTAGATCGCGTGTATCGCGTGTATAAGGGGCAAATTTAGCAAAAGGTGTGTCTAAGGGCCTGTGGCGCAACGGATAACGCGTCTGACTACGGATCAGAAGATTCCAGGTTCGAATCCTGGCAGGCTCGTACCTTTTTTACCCCCAAAAAAGAAAGTTGGCGTCTAAGTCCAGATTTCTGTCTTCCAGTATCAACACAGATGCCGTGGTCGTCTAAATTCCAAGTTATAGTGTTTCTAACATGTTTCCTAAGCTTTTATTTCATCAAAATGTGTAAATTTGGGAACCGGGTAATAATAAAATGTCTTCAAGTCACAAAAATAATGTCCTCCCCGGCGGGGAATCGAACCCCGGTCTCCCGCGTGACAGGCGGGGATACTGACCACTATACTACCGAGGACTTGCTACTTTGATCAAAATTTTAACCTATAAACCTAGTCATTATTACTGCTTAAAAGTCAGCCAAAATACTGCCGAAAAGGGGAAAAGTCTTTAAAACCATACATATCTATTTATTCCTCACCATTATGACAATATCTCCACAAACTTCATTAGTATCTACATTTTTGTCGAGTGCGTTTGTTATACAATAGAGAAATTCTTCTTCTTCCCTCTTTTCTTTCTTCAAAGAAAATAAATAAGAGTTTGCATTATTATTTCTTTCCGTAAATTTACTTATCTAGCCTTTTTGATACTATTTTTCAACGATACATTGGTAGAAATTACTTTTCCTAGATCGCGTGTATCGCGTGTATAAGGGGCAAATTTAGCAAAAGGTGTGTCTAAGGGCCTGTGGCGCAACGGATAACGCGTCTGACTACGGATCAGAAGATTCCAGGTTCGAATCCTGGCAGGCTCGTACCTTTTTTACCCCCAAAAAAGAAAGTTGGCGTCTAAGTCCAGATTTCTGTCTTCCAGTATCAACACAGATGCCGTGGTCGTCTAAATTCCAAGTTATAGTGTTTCTAACATGTTTCCTAAGCTTTTATTTCATCAAAATGTGTAAATTTGGGAACCGGGTAATAATAAAATGTCTTCAAGTCACAAAAATAATGTCCTCCCCGGCGGGGAATCGAACCCCGGTCTCCCGCGTGACAGGCGGGGATACTGACCACTATACTACCGAGGACTTGCTACTCTGATCAAAATTTTAACCTATAAACCTAGTCATTATTACTGCTTAAAAGTCAGCCAAAATACTACCGAAAAGGGGAAAAGTCTTTAAAACCATACATATCTATTTATTCCTCACCATTATGACAATATCTCCACAAACTTCATTAGTATCTACATTTTTGTCGAGTGCGTTTGTTATACAATAGAGAAATTCTTCTTCTTCCCTCTTTTCTTTCTTCAAAGAAAATAAATAAGAGTTTGCATTATTATTTCTTTCCGTAAATTTACTTATCTAGCCTTTTTGATACTATTTTTCAACGATACATTGGTAGAAATTACTTTTCCTAGATCGCGTGTATCGCGTGTATAAGGGGCAAATTTAGCAAAAGGTGTGTCTAAGGGCCTGTGGCGCAACGGATAACGCGTCTGACTACGGATCAGAAGATTCCAGGTTCGAATCCTGGCAGGCTCGTACCTTTTTTACCCCCAAAAAAGAAAGTTGGCGTCTAAGTCCAGATTTCTGTCTTCCAGTATCAACACAGATGCCGTGGTCGTCTAAATTCCAAGTTATAGTGTTTCTAACATGTTTCCTAAGCTTTTATTTCATCAAAATGTGTAAATTTGGGAACCGGGTAATAATAAAATGTCTTCAAGTCACAAAAATAATGTCCTCCCCGGCGGGGAATCGAACCCCGGTCTCCCGCGTGACAGGCGGGGATACTGACCACTATACTACCGAGGACTTGCTACTTTGATCAAAATTTTAACCTATAAACCTAGTCATTATTACTGCTTAAAAGTCAGCCAAAATACTGCCGAAAAGGGGAAAAGTCTTTAAAACCATACATATCTATTTATTCCTCACCATTATGACAATATCTCCACAAACTTCATTAGTATCTACATTTTTGTCGAGTGCGTTTGTTATACAATAGAGAAATTCTTCTTCTTCCCTCTTTTCTTTCTTCAAAGAAAATAAATAAGAGTTTGCATTATTATTTCTTTCCGTAAATTTACTTATCTAGCCTTTTTGATACTATTTTTCAACGATACATTGGTAGAAATTACTTTTCCTAGATCGCGTGTATCGCGTGTATAAGGGGCAAATTTAGCAAAAGGTGTGTCTAAGGGCCTGTGGCGCAACGGATAACGCGTCTGACTACGGATCAGAAGATTCCAGGTTCGAATCCTGGCAGGCTCGTACCTTTTTTACCCCCAAAAAAGAAAGTTGGCGTCTAAGTCCAGATTTCTGTCTTCCAGTATCAACACAGATGCCGTGGTCGTCTAAATTCCAAGTTATAGTGTTTCTAACATGTTTCCTAAGCTTTTATTTCATCAAAATGTGTAAATTTGGGAACCGGGTAATAATAAAATGTCTTCAAGTCACAAAAATAATGTCCTCCCCGGCGGGGAATCGAACCCCGGTCTCCCGCGTGACAGGCGGGGATACTGACCACTATACTACCGAGGACTTGCTACTCTGATCAAAATTTTAACCTATAAACCTAGTCATTATTACTGCTTAAAAGTCAGCCAAAATACTGCCGAAAAGGGGAAAAGTCTTTAAAACCATACATATCTATTTATTCCTCACCATTATGACAATATCTCCACAAACTTCATTAGTATCTACATTTTTGTCGAGTGCGTTTGTTATACAATAGAGAAATTCTTCTTCTTCCCTCTTTTCTTTCTTCAAAGAAAATAAATAAGAGTTTGCATTATTATTTCTTTCCGTAAATTTACTTATCTAGCCTTTTTGATACTATTTTTCAACGATACATTGGTAGAAATTACTTTTCCTAGATCGCGTGTATCGCGTGTATAAGGGGCAAATTTAGCAAAAGGTGTGTCTAAGGGCCTGTGGCGCAACGGATAACGCGTCTGACTACGGATCAGAAGATTCCAGGTTCGAATCCTGGCAGGCTCGTACCTTTTTTACCCCCAAAAAAGAAAGTTGGCGTCTAAGTCCAGATTTCTGTCTTCCAGTATCAACACAGATGCCGTGGTCGTCTAAATTCCAAGTTATAGTGTTTCTAACATGTTTCCTAAGCTTTTATTTCATCAAAATGTGTAAATTTGGGAACCGGGTAATAATAAAATGTCTTCAAGTCACAAAAATAATGTCCTCCCCGGCGGGGAATCGAACCCCGGTCTCCCGCGTGACAGGCGGGGATACTGACCACTATACTACCGAGGACTTGCTACTCTGATCAAAATTTTAACCTATAAACCTAGTCATTATTACTGCTTAAAAGTCAGCCAAAATACTGCCGAAAAGGGGAAAAGTCTTTAAAACCATACATATCTATTTATTCCTCACCATTATGACAATATCTCCACAAACTTCATTAGTATCTACATTTTTGTCGAGTGCGTTTGTTATACAATAGAGAAATTCTTCTTCTTCCCTCTTTTCTTTCTTCAAAGAAAATAAATAAGAGTTTGCATTATTATTTCTTTCCGTAAATTTACTTATCTAGCCTTTTTGATACTATTTTTCAACGATACATTGGTAGAAATTACTTTTCCTAGATCGCGTGTATCGCGTGTATAAGGGGCAAATTTAGCAAAAGGTGTGTCTAAGGGCCTGTGGCGCAACGGATAACGCGTCTGACTACGGATCAGAAGATTCCAGGTTCGAATCCTGGCAGGCTCGTACCTTTTTTACCCCCAAAAAAGAAAGTTGGCGTCTAAGTCCAGATTTCTGTCTTCCAGTATCAACACAGATGCCGTGGTCGTCTAAATTCCAAGTTATAGTGTTTCTAACATGTTTCCTAAGCTTTTATTTCATCAAAATGTGTAAATTTGGGAACCGGGTAATAATAAAATGTCTTCAAGTCACAAAAATAATGTCCTCCCCGGCGGGGAATCGAACCCCGGTCTCCCGCGTGACAGGCGGGGATACTGACCACTATACTACCGAGGACTTGCTACTTTGATCAAAATTTTAACCTATAAACCTAGTCATTATTACTGCTTAAAAGTCAGCCAAAATACTGCCGAAAAGGGGAAAAGTCTTTAAAACCATACATATCTATTTATTCCTCACCATTATGACAATATCTCCACAAACTTCATTAGTATCTACATTTTTGTCGAGTGCGTTTGTTATACAATAGAGAAATTCTTCTTCTTCCCTCTTTTCTTTCTTCAAAGAAAATAAATAAGAGTTTGCATTATTATTTCTTTCCGTAAATTTACTTATCTAGCCTTTTTGATACTATTTTTCAACGATACATTGGTAGAAATTACTTTTCCTAGATCGCGTGTATCGCGTGTATAAGGGGCAAATTTAGCAAAAGGTGTGTCTAAGGGCCTGTGGCGCAACGGATAACGCGTCTGACTACGGATCAGAAGATTCCAGGTTCGAATCCTGGCAGGCTCGTACCTTTTTTACCCCCAAAAAAGAAAGTTGGCGTCTAAGTCCAGATTTCTGTCTTCCAGTATCAACACAGATGCCGTGGTCGTCTAAATTCCAAGTTATAGTGTTTCTAACATGTTTCCTAAGCTTTTATTTCATCAAAATGTGTAAATTTGGGAACCGGGTAATAATAAAATGTCTTCAAGTCACAAAAATAATGTCCTCCCCGGCGGGGAATCGAACCCCGGTCTCCCGCGTGACAGGCGGGGATACTGACCACTATACTACCGAGGACTTGCTACTCTGATCAAAATTTTAACCTATAAACCTAGTCATTATTACTGCTTAAAAGTCAGCCAAAATACTACCGAAAAGGGGAAAAGTCTTTAAAACCATACATATCTATTTATTCCTCACCATTATGACAATATCTCCACAAACTTCATTAGTATCTACATTTTTGTCGAGTGCGTTTGTTATACAATAGAGAAATTCTTCTTCTTCCCTCTTTTCTTTCTTCAAAGAAAATAAATAAGAGTTTGCATTATTATTTCTTTCCGTAAATTTACTTATCTAGCCTTTTTGATACTATTTTTCAACGATACATTGGTAGAAATTACTTTTCCTAGATCGCGTGTATCGCGTGTATAAGGGGCAAATTTAGCAAAAGGTGTGTCTAAGGGCCTGTGGCGCAACGGATAACGCGTCTGACTACGGATCAGAAGATTCCAGGTTCGAATCCTGGCAGGCTCGTACCTTTTTTACCCCCAAAAAAGAAAGTTGGCGTCTAAGTCCAGATTTCTGTCTTCCAGTATCAACACAGATGCCGTGGTCGTCTAAATTCCAAGTTATAGTGTTTCTAACATGTTTCCTAAGCTTTTATTTCATCAAAATGTGTAAATTTGGGAACCGGGTAATAATAAAATGTCTTCAAGTCACAAAAATAATGTCCTCCCCGGCGGGGAATCGAACCCCGGTCTCCCGCGTGACAGGCGGGGATACTGACCACTATACTACCGAGGACTTGCTACTTTGATCAAAATTTTAACCTATAAACCTAGTCATTATTACTGCTTAAAAGTCAGCCAAAATACTGCCGAAAAGGGGAAAAGTCTTTAAAACCATACATATCTATTTATTCCTCACCATTATGACAATATCTCCACAAACTTCATTAGTATCTACATTTTTGTCGAGTGCGTTTGTTATACAATAGAGAAATTCTTCTTCTTCCCTCTTTTCTTTCTTCAAAGAAAATAAATAAGAGTTTGCATTATTATTTCTTTCCGTAAATTTACTTATCTAGCCTTTTTGATACTATTTTTCAACGATACATTGGTAGAAATTACTTTTCCTAGATCGCGTGTATCGCGTGTATAAGGGGCAAATTTAGCAAAAGGTGTGTCTAAGGGCCTGTGGCGCAACGGATAACGCGTCTGACTACGGATCAGAAGATTCCAGGTTCGAATCCTGGCAGGCTCGTACCTTTTTTACCCCCAAAAAAGAAAGTTGGCGTCTAAGTCCAGATTTCTGTCTTCCAGTATCAACACAGATGCCGTGGTCGTCTAAATTCCAAGTTATAGTGTTTCTAACATGTTTCCTAAGCTTTTATTTCATCAAAATGTGTAAATTTGGGAACCGGGTAATAATAAAATGTCTTCAAGTCACAAAAATAATGTCCTCCCCGGCGGGGAATCGAACCCCGGTCTCCCGCGTGACAGGCGGGGATACTGACCACTATACTACCGAGGACTTGCTACTCTGATCAAAATTTTAACCTATAAACCTAGTCATTATTACTGCTTAAAAGTCAGCCAAAATACTGCCGAAAAGGGGAAAAGTCTTTAAAACCATACATATCTATTTATTCCTCACCATTATGACAATATCTCCACAAACTTCATTAGTATCTACATTTTTGTCGAGTGCGTTTGTTATACAATAGAGAAATTCTTCTTCTTCCCTCTTTTCTTTCTTCAAAGAAAATAAATAAGAGTTTGCATTATTATTTCTTTCCGTAAATTTACTTATCTAGCCTTTTTGATACTATTTTTCAACGATACATTGGTAGAAATTACTTTTCCTAGATCGCGTGTATCGCGTGTATAAGGGGCAAATTTAGCAAAAGGTGTGTCTAAGGGCCTGTGGCGCAACGGATAACGCGTCTGACTACGGATCAGAAGATTCCAGGTTCGAATCCTGGCAGGCTCGTACCTTTTTTACCCCCAAAAAAGAAAGTTGGCGTCTAAGTCCAGATTTCTGTCTTCCAGTATCAACACAGATGCCGTGGTCGTCTAAATTCCAAGTTATAGTGTTTCTAACATGTTTCCTAAGCTTTTATTTCATCAAAATGTGTAAATTTGGGAACCGGGTAATAATAAAATGTCTTCAAGTCACAAAAATAATGTCCTCCCCGGCGGGGAATCGAACCCCGGTCTCCCGCGTGACAGGCGGGGATACTGACCACTATACTACCGAGGACTTGCTACTCTGATCAAAATTTTAACCTATAAACCTAGTCATTATTACTGCTTAAAAGTCAGCCAAAATACTGCCGAAAAGGGGAAAAGTCTTTAAAACCATACATATCTATTTATTCCTCACCATTATGACAATATCTCCACAAACTTCATTAGTATCTACATTTTTGTCGAGTGCGTTTGTTATACAATAGAGAAATTCTTCTTCTTCCCTCTTTTCTTTCTTCAAAGAAAATAAATAAGAGTTTGCATTATTATTTCTTTCCGTAAATTTACTTATCTAGCCTTTTTGATACTATTTTTCAACGATACATTGGTAGAAATTACTTTTCCTAGATCGCGTGTATCGCGTGTATAAGGGGCAAATTTAGCAAAAGGTGTGTCTAAGGGCCTGTGGCGCAACGGATAACGCGTCTGACTACGGATCAGAAGATTCCAGGTTCGAATCCTGGCAGGCTCGTACCTTTTTTACCCCCAAAAAAGAAAGTTGGCGTCTAAGTCCAGATTTCTGTCTTCCAGTATCAACACAGATGCCGTGGTCGTCTAAATTCCAAGTTATAGTGTTTCTAACATGTTTCCTAAGCTTTTATTTCATCAAAATGTGTAAATTTGGGAACCGGGTAATAATAAAATGTCTTCAAGTCACAAAAATAATGTCCTCCCCGGCGGGGAATCGAACCCCGGTCTCCCGCGTGACAGGCGGGGATACTGACCACTATACTACCGAGGACTTGCTACTTTGATCAAAATTTTAACCTATAAACCTAGTCATTATTACTGCTTAAAAGTCAGCCAAAATACTGCCGAAAAGGGGAAAAGTCTTTAAAACCATACATATCTATTTATTCCTCACCATTATGACAATATCTCCACAAACTTCATTAGTATCTACATTTTTGTCGAGTGCGTTTGTTATACAATAGAGAAATTCTTCTTCTTCCCTCTTTTCTTTCTTCAAAGAAAATAAATAAGAGTTTGCATTATTATTTCTTTCCGTAAATTTACTTATCTAGCCTTTTTGATACTATTTTTCAACGATACATTGGTAGAAATTACTTTTCCTAGATCGCGTGTATCGCGTGTATAAGGGGCAAATTTAGCAAAAGGTGTGTCTAAGGGCCTGTGGCGCAACGGATAACGCGTCTGACTACGGATCAGAAGATTCCAGGTTCGAATCCTGGCAGGCTCGTACCTTTTTTACCCCCAAAAAAGAAAGTTGGCGTCTAAGTCCAGATTTCTGTCTTCCAGTATCAACACAGATGCCGTGGTCGTCTAAATTCCAAGTTATAGTGTTTCTAACATGTTTCCTAAGCTTTTATTTCATCAAAATGTGTAAATTTGGGAACCGGGTAATAATAAAATGTCTTCAAGTCACAAAAATAATGTCCTCCCCGGCGGGGAATCGAACCCCGGTCTCCCGCGTGACAGGCGGGGATACTGACCACTATACTACCGAGGACTTGCTACTCTGATCAAAATTTTAACCTATAAACCTAGTCATTATTACTGCTTAAAAGTCAGCCAAAATACTGCCGAAAAGGGGAAAAGTCTTTAAAACCATACATATCTATTTATTCCTCACCATTATGACAATATCTCCACAAACTTCATTAGTATCTACATTTTTGTCGAGTGCGTTTGTTATACAATAGAGAAATTCTTCTTCTTCCCTCTTTTCTTTCTTCAAAGAAAATAAATAAGAGTTTGCATTATTATTTCTTTCCGTAAATTTACTTATCTAGCCTTTTTGATACTATTTTTCAACGATACATTGGTAGAAATTACTTTTCCTAGATCGCGTGTATCGCGTGTATAAGGGGCAAATTTAGCAAAAGGTGTGTCTAAGGGCCTGTGGCGCAACGGATAACGCGTCTGACTACGGATCAGAAGATTCCAGGTTCGAATCCTGGCAGGCTCGTACCTTTTTTACCCCCAAAAAAGAAAGTTGGCGTCTAAGTCCAGATTTCTGTCTTCCAGTATCAACACAGATGCCGTGGTCGTCTAAATTCCAAGTTATAGTGTTTCTAACATGTTTCCTAAGCTTTTATTTCATCAAAATGTGTAAATTTGGGAACCGGGTAATAATAAAATGTCTTCAAGTCACAAAAATAATGTCCTCCCCGGCGGGGAATCGAACCCCGGTCTCCCGCGTGACAGGCGGGGATACTGACCACTATACTACCGAGGACTTGCTACTTTGATCAAAATTTTAACCTATAAACCTAGTCATTATTACTGCTTAAAAGTCAGCCAAAATACTGCCGAAAAGGGGAAAAGTCTTTAAAACCATACATATCTATTTATTCCTCACCATTATGACAATATCTCCACAAACTTCATTAGTATCTACATTTTTGTCGAGTGCGTTTGTTATACAATAGAGAAATTCTTCTTCTTCCCTCTTTTCTTTCTTCAAAGAAAATAAATAAGAGTTTGCATTATTATTTCTTTCCGTAAATTTACTTATCTAGCCTTTTTGATACTATTTTTCAACGATACATTGGTAGAAATTACTTTTCCTAGATCGCGTGTATCGCGTGTATAAGGGGCAAATTTAGCAAAAGGTGTGTCTAAGGGCCTGTGGCGCAACGGATAACGCGTCTGACTACGGATCAGAAGATTCCAGGTTCGAATCCTGGCAGGCTCGTACCTTTTTTACCCCCAAAAAAGAAAGTTGGCGTCTAAGTCCAGATTTCTGTCTTCCAGTATCAACACAGATGCCGTGGTCGTCTAAATTCCAAGTTATAGTGTTTCTAACATGTTTCCTAAGCTTTTATTTCATCAAAATGTGTAAATTTGGGAACCGGGTAATAATAAAATGTCTTCAAGTCACAAAAATAATGTCCTCCCCGGCGGGGAATCGAACCCCGGTCTCCCGCGTGACAGGCGGGGATACTGACCACTATACTACCGAGGACTTGCTACTCTGATCAAAATTTTAACCTATAAACCTAGTCATTATTACTGCTTAAAAGTCAGCCAAAATACTGCCGAAAAGGGGAAAAGTCTTTAAAACCATACATATCTATTTATTCCTCACCATTATGACAATATCTCCACAAACTTCATTAGTATCTACATTTTTGTCGAGTGCGTTTGTTATACAATAGAGAAATTCTTCTTCTTCCCTCTTTTCTTTCTTCAAAGAAAATAAATAAGAGTTTGCATTATTATTTCTTTCCGTAAATTTACTTATCTAGCCTTTTTGATACTATTTTTCAACGATACATTGGTAGAAATTACTTTTCCTAGATCGCGTGTATCGCGTGTATAAGGGGCAAATTTAGCAAAAGGTGTGTCTAAGGGCCTGTGGCGCAACGGATAACGCGTCTGACTACGGATCAGAAGATTCCAGGTTCGAATCCTGGCAGGCTCGTACCTTTTTTACCCCCAAAAAAGAAAGTTGGCGTCTAAGTCCAGATTTCTGTCTTCCAGTATCAACACAGATGCCGTGGTCGTCTAAATTCCAAGTTATAGTGTTTCTAACATGTTTCCTAAGCTTTTATTTCATCAAAATGTGTAAATTTGGGAACCGGGTAATAATAAAATGTCTTCAAGTCACAAAAATAATGTCCTCCCCGGCGGGGAATCGAACCCCGGTCTCCCGCGTGACAGGCGGGGATACTGACCACTATACTACCGAGGACTTGCTACTTTGATCAAAATTTTAACCTATAAACCTAGTCATTATTACTGCTTAAAAGTCAGCCAAAATACTGCCGAAAAGGGGAAAAGTCTTTAAAACCATACATATCTATTTATTCCTCACCATTATGACAATATCTCCACAAACTTCATTAGTATCTACATTTTTGTCGAGTGCGTTTGTTATACAATAGAGAAATTCTTCTTCTTCCCTCTTTTCTTTCTTCAAAGAAAATAAATAAGAGTTTGCATTATTATTTCTTTCCGTAAATTTACTTATCTAGCCTTTTTGATACTATTTTTCAACGATACATTGGTAGAAATTACTTTTCCTAGATCGCGTGTATCGCGTGTATAAGGGGCAAATTTAGCAAAAGGTGTGTCTAAGGGCCTGTGGCGCAACGGATAACGCGTCTGACTACGGATCAGAAGATTCCAGGTTCGAATCCTGGCAGGCTCGTACCTTTTTTACCCCCAAAAAAGAAAGTTGGCGTCTAAGTCCAGATTTCTGTCTTCCAGTATCAACACAGATGCCGTGGTCGTCTAAATTCCAAGTTATAGTGTTTCTAACATGTTTCCTAAGCTTTTATTTCATCAAAATGTGTAAATTTGGGAACCGGGTAATAATAAAATGTCTTCAAGTCACAAAAATAATGTCCTCCCCGGCGGGGAATCGAACCCCGGTCTCCCGCGTGACAGGCGGGGATACTGACCACTATACTACCGAGGACTTGCTACTCTGATCAAAATTTTAACCTATAAACCTAGTCATTATTACTGCTTAAAAGTCAGCCAAAATACTGCCGAAAAGGGGAAAAGTCTTTAAAACCATACATATCTATTTATTCCTCACCATTATGACAATATCTCCACAAACTTCATTAGTATCTACATTTTTGTCGAGTGCGTTTGTTATACAATAGAGAAATTCTTCTTCTTCCCTCTTTTCTTTCTTCAAAGAAAATAAATAAGAGTTTGCATTATTATTTCTTTCCGTAAATTTACTTATCTAGCCTTTTTGATACTATTTTTCAACGATACATTGGTAGAAATTACTTTTCCTAGATCGCGTGTATCGCGTGTATAAGGGGCAAATTTAGCAAAAGGTGTGTCTAAGGGCCTGTGGCGCAACGGATAACGCGTCTGACTACGGATCAGAAGATTCCAGGTTCGAATCCTGGCAGGCTCGTACCTTTTTTACCCCCAAAAAAGAAAGTTGGCGTCTAAGTCCAGATTTCTGTCTTCCAGTATCAACACAGATGCCGTGGTCGTCTAAATTCCAAGTTATAGTGTTTCTAACATGTTTCCTAAGCTTTTATTTCATCAAAATGTGTAAATTTGGGAACCGGGTAATAATAAAATGTCTTCAAGTCACAAAAATAATGTCCTCCCCGGCGGGGAATCGAACCCCGGTCTCCCGCGTGACAGGCGGGGATACTGACCACTATACTACCGAGGACTTGCTACTCTGATCAAAATTTTAACCTATAAACCTAGTCATTATTACTGCTTAAAAGTCAGCCAAAATACTGCCGAAAAGGGGAAAAGTCTTTAAAACCATACATATCTATTTATTCCTCACCATTATGACAATATCTCCACAAACTTCATTAGTATCTACATTTTTGTCGAGTGCGTTTGTTATACAATAGAGAAATTCTTCTTCTTCCCTCTTTTCTTTCTTCAAAGAAAATAAATAAGAGTTTGCATTATTATTTCTTTCCGTAAATTTACTTATCTAGCCTTTTTGATACTATTTTTCAACGATACATTGGTAGAAATTACTTTTCCTAGATCGCGTGTATCGCGTGTATAAGGGGCAAATTTAGCAAAAGGTGTGTCTAAGGGCCTGTAGCGCAACGGATAACGCGTCTGACTACGGATCAGAAGATTCCAGGTTCGAATCCTGGCAGGCTCGTACCTTTTTTACCCCCAAAAAAGAAAGTTGGCGTCTAAGTCCAGATTTCTGTCTTCCAGTATCAACACAGATGCCGTGGTCGTCTAAATTCCAAGTTATAGTGTTTCTAACATGTTTCCTAAGCTTTTATTTCATCAAAATGTGTAAATTTGGGAACCGGGTAATAATAAAATGTCTTCAAGTCACAAAAATAATGTCCTCCCCGGCGGGGAATCGAACCCCGGTCTCCCGCGTGACAGGCGGGGATACTGACCACTATACTACCGAGGACTTGCTACTTTGATCAAAATTTTAACCTATAAACCTAGTCATTATTACTGCTTAAAAGTCAGCCAAAATACTGCCGAAAAGGGGAAAAGTCTTTAAAACCATACATATCTATTTATTCCTCACCATTATGACAATATCTCCACAAACTTCATTAGTATCTACATTTTTGTCGAGTGCGTTTGTTATACAATAGAGAAATTCTTCTTCTTCCCTCTTTTCTTTCTTCAAAGAAAATAAATAAGAGTTTGCATTATTATTTCTTTCCGTAAATTTACTTATCTAGCCTTTTTGATACTATTTTTCAACGATACATTGGTAGAAATTACTTTTCCTAGATCGCGTGTATCGCGTGTATAAGGGGCAAATTTAGCAAAAGGTGTGTCTAAGGGCCTGTGGCGCAACGGATAACGCGTCTGACTACGGATCAGAAGATTCCAGGTTCGAATCCTGGCAGGCTCGTACCTTTTTTACCCCCAAAAAAGAAAGTTGGCGTCTAAGTCCAGATTTCTGTCTTCCAGTATCAACACAGATGCCGTGGTCGTCTAAATTCCAAGTTATAGTGTTTCTAACATGTTTCCTAAGCTTTTATTTCATCAAAATGTGTAAATTTGGGAACCGGGTAATAATAAAATGTCTTCAAGTCACAAAAATAATGTCCTCCCCGGCGGGGAATCGAACCCCGGTCTCCCGCGTGACAGGCGGGGATACTGACCACTATACTACCGAGGACTTGCTACTCTGATCAAAATTTTAACCTATAAACCTAGTCATTATTACTGCTTAAAAGTCAGCCAAAATACTGCCGAAAAGGGGAAAAGTCTTTAAAACCATACATATCTATTTATTCCTCACCATTATGACAATATCTCCACAAACTTCATTAGTATCTACATTTTTGTCGAGTGCGTTTGTTATACAATAGAGAAATTCTTCTTCTTCCCTCTTTTCTTTCTTCAAAGAAAATAAATAAGAGTTTGCATTATTATTTCTTTCCGTAAATTTACTTATCTAGCCTTTTTGATACTATTTTTCAACGATACATTGGTAGAAATTACTTTTCCTAGATCGCGTGTATCGCGTGTATAAGGGGCAAATTTAGCAAAAGGTGTGTCTAAGGGCCTGTGGCGCAACGGATAACGCGTCTGACTACGGATCAGAAGATTCCAGGTTCGAATCCTGGCAGGCTCGTACCTTTTTTACCCCCAAAAAAGAAAGTTGGCGTCTAAGTCCAGATTTCTGTCTTCCAGTATCAACACAGATGCCGTGGTCGTCTAAATTCCAAGTTATAGTGTTTCTAACATGTTTCCTAAGCTTTTATTTCATCAAAATGTGTAAATTTGGGAACCGGGTAATAATAAAATGTCTTCAAGTCACAAAAATAATGTCCTCCCCGGCGGGGAATCGAACCCCGGTCTCCCGCGTGACAGGCGGGGATACTGACCACTATACTACCGAGGACTTGCTACTCTGATCAAAATTTTAACCTATAAACCTAGTCATTATTACTGCTTAAAAGTCAGCCAAAATACTGCCGAAAAGGGGAAAAGTCTTTAAAACCATACATATCTATTTATTCCTCACCATTATGACAATATCTCCACAAACTTCATTAGTATCTACATTTTTGTCGAGTGCGTTTGTTATACAATAGAGAAATTCTTCTTCTTCCCTCTTTTCTTTCTTCAAAGAAAATAAATAAGAGTTTGCATTATTATTTCTTTCCGTAAATTTACTTATCTAGCCTTTTTGATACTATTTTTCAACGATACATTGGTAGAAATTACTTTTCCTAGATCGCGTGTATCGCGTGTATAAGGGGCAAATTTAGCAAAAGGTGTGTCTAAGGGCCTGTAGCGCAACGGATAACGCGTCTGACTACGGATCAGAAGATTCCAGGTTCGAATCCTGGCAGGCTCGTACCTTTTTTACCCCCAAAAAAGAAAGTTGGCGTCTAAGTCCAGATTTCTGTCTTCCAGTATCAACACAGATGCCGTGGTCGTCTAAATTCCAAGTTATAGTGTTTCTAACATGTTTCCTAAGCTTTTATTTCATCAAAATGTGTAAATTTGGGAACCGGGTAATAATAAAATGTCTTCAAGTCACAAAAATAATGTCCTCCCCGGCGGGGAATCGAACCCCGGTCTCCCGCGTGACAGGCGGGGATACTGACCACTATACTACCGAGGACTTGCTACTTTGATCAAAATTTTAACCTAATTTTTCAAAAACTGTTTAGTTAACTAATTACTGAAAAAAAAATGAATATAATATTTTCCAATGTTTATTATAATGAAAATTTTGTTTAAAATAATTAATATTTAAAACCCTGGCCTTTTATTAAAAACTAAGTCTGAAAATAAAACTCTAGCTTTTAAGGCGGAGCTTGATGACGTATTTTATCTATTTACATCTGACGTCAATTTTCAATAGTTTTGGCGCTTGAAGAAAAAGTGGACAGAAAACATGTACCATGATGTGTCGCTGCTCTTGTGTATAAAGTAAAGTATCGCTAAGGTTTGTTTTACGAAATGGACTCGAAATTGTGGAGTTTTAAAGTGATTGAAAACGTTACTTGTTTTTTTTTCGCGATCAGTTTCATTTGACTTGGACAAGAAAGATGCACCACAAATTGATATGATATAAATTTTCGTTCCAATCTTTTTTATTGCATTGAAAACGCAAAAACATTAAGAAACCGACCCTCCATTAATCACACAAGTGAAAACTGTACGAAATAGCAGGGGGTAACTTTGATGAAAAATATATAGTAATTTTCTTCTTGTTATACCTGCCACCCATCACAGACTGTTAACACGTAACTTGTATTTCTTTCTCAGAATATTTATAGTATATATTATTTGTTCCACTAACTTGACTTCACAAGTATGATATTACATGCAGCTAAATTTTTGGTGTTCATATTTTTATGCCCCGCAACAACATGTCGAGGGACATTAAGTTTTACTCATGTCCGTCTGTCCGTTTGTACGTACGTACCTCCGTCCATACGAAAACCGTTTATGAGAATGATTTGAAACTTGGTAGGATGGTTTAGTATGACAAATATACGTCCTAAGCTACTTTTATACCTGTCGAACTTCTACTTCCTGTTTGAGACTGGGTCAAGATGAAAATTAACGTGAAAATTTCCGTCAAGCCTTTCTCAAAAACCGTTCATGAAAATGATTTGACACTTGGTAGGATGGTTCAGTATGCATGACATACTGTACGTCCTAAGCGACTTTTAGACTAGTCGGACTTATACTTCCTGTTTGGGGTCAGTTGGTGCATCCGTGTCCATGGACTTAATCCTTTTTTATTTTCATTTTTAAATGAAAAGACTTGAAATCTCATGGTAAATAAATATCTGCATGTGCAAGCTAAGATATATTATGATTAACACCATAACAGTATGATATTGTCGAACCAACATCTTTCCAAAATTCTCAACTCTATATTATACTGTGGATCTACTTGCTAAAACATTTCCAGTTCATAGATTCTTAAATTCGTGTTTAAAGTTTGCCGTATGCAAAGCAAATCTAAATTCCTTTTCATGTTAAACCAAATTTCGTGGATCATCCCCATCCACGGACACCATACAAATTGAGACTTCGAACTTCTTGAAAATGAATGAAAAAAGCATACCTTTACCATTCTTATATGTATAAGTATATACTCAGTTATACCTTAGCTACAGGGTACTTGAAGTCAAGGTTTTCTGTACACTTTTAATATTGAAAATTAGAAATGATACTTCATATTCAATCTAACGTGTATTGTGTGAATGCTTAATTTTTGGTTGAATGTATATACATATATAGAACATAGAACATGTTCTATGTTCTATATATATATATGTGAAATCACTAGGGCGCCCTATTTGGTCGGTTAATGCCACCACCCCATCTCCCCCATCCCTTAGCAAAATTCAAATAAAGTAGAGCAGTAATTAGGAACTATATTACTTAGCGTGTATTGATATGTGATAAGACAACACGACCATCGGCAGCTTTTGATTGGTCAGTTACTGAAAGGCTATCGTAGCCATATCCGTGGCTAATTGTTACAGCGGTTAATCCGGCTAAAAACTGACCTGTTATTTCAGGTTACTCAAAAATATCATTAAGAACAAGCATGCAAAAAGCAAATTTCAAGTGGCGGACTTTTACAGTTTCGATTGGAAAAAGTTATGGAAAAAAAATCTATTGAAAACAATGCTTTTATTCTAACCTTTTTTATGCACTTCATTTTTTTCTCAGTACCGATATATATATATATACTGTACAACGTTAGAGTTTATACGTTATATTTGTTTATAACATTTTCCTTTAGCGGCATTTGAAAATAGATCAATTTTAATTGCTAGTCTGTTTAGAATTTAAATGAAAAGACCGATGTAAATTTTAACCTATTTATTGGATTTTATTGTCATTCTCAACAAGTTTACAACAATCTATGAATTTTGACTAGCCTTGATTTAAATCTTTTGAGATAACCTTTCAAAGGTGTACGAAAATAAGTGATTGTTGTGTATTCAGAAGTTGTTGAGATGAATTAAATCATTATTCATATTTCATGAAAAGGATCTAAGTATACATAGCGTTAAAGGTGTTTCCTAAGCTTTCAATAAAAGATCAGTAGAAACGGAAACTCTTTAATACTTACCTGGATATAAAATTTGATATCTATACTTTCCATCGGTCACGTTAAAAACGATACTTCTTCGAGATTTGTTTAGTAACACGAGAAAGTCACTTTAGCAAGGAATATGTAAAAACCTTCCAATATCTATCTTCGGAATGTTATTCTGTAGGATAAATCGATTTTAGATATATCGTGATACTGCTTCAAGAAAATGAAAATATAAACGTTCATCGGTCATCATCATGTGGTGAAATATGAAATGATTGTTCGTGTATTTCGCATTTTCTAGTTTTTTTAGAAAATTTATTTAAGATGGATTAATCAAATCGGACAAGATGATGTTAGGACCTGAACCAGTTCCTTATAATAAACCGATCTTTTCACGTGCTGTGAAGGTTCGAAGATCAAAATCTGAAAAGGGAGTTTCGAAAACTTCGAAGTTACCCAAAATTAAAATGCACGTGAAGGGGGAAAAGACACCTCTTGCAATTATGGCGCCTAACAACCGTGCGAATAACACACATTCTAAACCTATGGACACGACAGACTCATTTCCGCAGATCTCAAACTCGGTGGATACGGGTGGTGCTACAACTACAACAACCTCGCATTCGAACGAAATTACTTCTCTCCCTAATATTTCTCATTCTGCAGATACGGGATATAGTAGTGCCGTAGCAAAATCGATGGAAACGGATACAGATTATGAAATATCTAAAACAAGTCTGGAAAACACAAACCAGAAAACCGACTCAGAAGAAGACCACGCGAATGAACAGTCGGAAAATGAACATCCTAGCCCAAGGAGAGAAAAATATAGAAATAAAAAGGTATATTAAGTCAAAATTATTTTCTGTAGATTTGAATGTTTATGTTTATGTTGATAATGGACGAGTTAACTAATGATAATTAACAGAAAAGTTCGCCAACAATTTTTTTTCTTCGGAATCAATGGGTTGGGGTCCCATTGAAGCTTTTGAAGCAATGTTTCATGAATTTTACCTCAGCGGTTTTTTTATCGTCTTAAGTTACTGTTTTATGTAACATGTTTCATTCTGTAATTGCTTAGTTATATCTGTCACAATCGATGTGAATCATTTACATTTTGATTCTGTTTGAATATGTTGTCGGAACTTTAAATAAGTTGTCAATTTACTGTAATATTTAACATAAATAAAAAGTTTTAATGGCTATACGAATATGAACGTTTCAATGGAAAATTTTAATTCTTTAATTCGTCATAAGTTTGGCATTTTATGAAATTATAACAACTTTTATTCACTCTTTGCCAGATCTTGCAGATCTTTTTAAATTCAACCTTCGAAAATATTTTTTAAGGGAGAGAGAGAAACTTTCATTATATGATTTAATGGTAAAATACAAACGTTCTTATCGGTGACAGGCTTATAGGCTTTCAACATTCAATCTGAAGGACAAATAAAATACATCGCTTTTGATAAAAAAAAATTATATCAATAATGTTTTTAATCATTTTGGTATCAATTTGACATTTAAATTTTAATACAAACAAGTCACTCAAGTAGTTGATGTCCTGTAATAAAATAACCATGAATTATTAAATAGAATACGCACTTGGAAAGAGATTTACCTTTTATACGCTATATTTACGAGGAAAACAAAAATATTCATTAAATTTTCAAAGATTTTCTCTATAAAAGTATCGACATCCGTATAAAATATTCATGAGCGATATTATATTTTATAGTTAACATGGCAAAGCTTTGGAAAAACCTGTGTTACGCTAAATTAGACTTTATTTGCTGATACATAGAGGATGATCGAGATATATAACTTGATCACTGATGCCCTCGCAAACTTAATCAAAACTGTTGCCTTAGTACATTAGTACTTAACTATATTTGATAGATCTTTGTAAAAAAAATTCTGCGTGACATATCTATGTTAGCTGTAATTGCTTATAATTATTCCCGAGAACCTTACAAATTTTCTATCTTCCCGGACTGATATTTAGTCCGATGATCGAGCATGATTTATAGTTTTGTAAAGTGATTTCTGTACATGTACCACTTACATTTTATAAAAACCTCTTGAAATTTCACTTCAAAGAGTTTTTCTTAAAATTCCATTTGCACAACCAACTATTTTGTTTGAAAATATCTTCAGTTGAATGTAGATATAAACATATATATTAAAGAACAACACGCTGTAATTATTGAAGAAATCTTTAAAGTATTGAATCTATTATACAACTTCAATGCAACGAAAATCAATATAGAATTTATAGAAATAAAAAAGACATGCATCGTATGTTCAAAAGATTCTTATAAAAAATCCTGTTAGGATTTATCGAAAAATTGATCTAAAATCTATAAATGGGTTGCTGCTTAAGAAAATAATTCATGGAAAGATATATAAGGAAGGATTATGATACAGCATTGTGAAAAGTAACTTTTATGGTCACGATTCATTCTATCTTGAACCCATTTACCAATTTAATATCTAATTGTTTCAGTTAGTTTTTGAAAAGTTATTTTAGGCAAAACGTTGGCCTAAATTTCGCCTAACTTTCGCTTACTTTGCGATGTTATTTAGTCTAGGTTTGCAACCTGAATTTTCCACTTTTTGTGAATATTTTTAATTCTTAAACTCAGTACCTTAAGATTATATGTTCATATTTGGGAGTAGAATGGACCATAAATAGAGGCCATATATGCAAATACGATCATTTCATATGATTTATACATCTTGCAATTGCCGGTATATTTGATCAGATTTTTTTTACTTCATATATTATTTTTCTTTAATCCATTAGAAAATTTTAAAAACAAGTATTTTCGAAGCTAAAAGAAGTCAAAACTGTTTGATTATAATAATATGAACAAATTATAAGCATTGAAAACACTTTCATTAAAGTTTCAAACTTCTCATTTTGTATTGAAAGAATTCAATGTTGTTAAATGACTAAAATTCCATGTATCATTCATTTAAAACTTCCAATTAAATTTCCATATCATTCTTTACATGTACTTTCAATAATTGTATAGTTTCTGTCTAAATATTTGTGCTCAATACAAATTCTTTATTTGTGGTTTATGTTAATCAGCCACTATCGTTTTCGATGTTTACCGAGTTTAACTTTCCATTCATGTAACTATGGGTAGAGTCAAGCGTTAATCTGATCCAAATCAGGATATGACGAAGGAATATTATTCCGGAATCGGCCCGCCATAGGTGTTGAATAAAGGAAAGATTTAGCGTGCAAATATTATTATCTTGTAATTGCTAAAACGTCAATCTTCGCGATTATCATTGAACGATATGAGCGCTTATGACAACACCGCACAACCTTGATATTAGAGAATGGTCCGAGGCGAGGCCAAGAAAAAAAGTGTTCCATGGAAAATGAATTGAAATAAGTTTTTATTACACGTATAAGCTTATTGATGCCTAAGCACATCGTTTCCTATTATGTCTTTTATTCTTCTGACCGATGATCACCAGTAATTTTGAGAGGACTTTTCTTATGCTTTTGCATTCATGTGATATGAGATACATGTACTGTCATCGACACTGTATGATAATAAAGATGAGTAGCAAAAATAAATATTTCTTTGGTACAAACATTCTCTAGAAAAAGAAAAAGAAACGAACTGAAAAATACTCTTATGGGTTTACATCTGTATAAAAATGGACTTTAAATATACCTGATATGGTGAACTTGATATGCCAACGTCTGTAAAAGATAACCTTCATAAGATATACATACATGTTTGTCGGATTATTACAGCATGGAGTTAGGAAATGGATGGGGGTCCTCAATTCTGAATTCTTTAAAATCTTCGGTTTTGGTTTTTTTTCTCAATTCTGATAAAATAAATCCATTTCTCTTAATCCATTATTCTATAGTCATTATTTTCTATATTCTTCATCTTTTAATGCTATTATTCTTTATTCGGTTTTCCCCATTATTGTCTATTCTTGAAACCCCCATCCACACCCTCTGTGATGTAATATTCTGTAAAGTGATTTTAAGTAACCTTTCAGTAATTTGATCAATATAAATTTTGCTTTTAAGATCACGAACAGAACAATTTTTTTTAAAATTCAAATATACATAAAAACATTTTTTAAGTGTTTGCGTAAAGAATTTTCAGAAATTAAAGCTACAAAACACGAGTTCAAAATATTGACATGAAACTAATATTTCATTTAATGTATACACAGATGTACCGAGATATCTATCTCACCATTACCTTGTTTGTTTATGTCGAAATATTAAGCCTTATGTTTCATATCCTAAGAAACGAATACGTGGAAAAATTCCTCCGCAATACCATTGAGCCTTTAGGATAGCTTAACATGAATGACAGGCGGGACAGGTGTCGTACATGGATTATCCCCCTTGACATCAATTGTGGGAAATAACTTCTCGAGATACACAGAGGTACACGAACACGTACATTTTCAATATATCAATCTATCAATAGGTTTCAGTTTTTTTTCAGTTTTACATTTGACTCTATAAGGACACTGAGCTGTTAAGAGAACATAGGACGTACGTTAAACAAGATATGACCCCTTCTCATCCAACTTCTACTTCTACTTCTACATCTGTAACTTGTAAAGGGTCTTAGACCCATCGCACAAGTGGTACTTCGGTATGACGTCAAACAAATGGTGCAAATTAAAAACATGTGTACAAAGTGCAGGTTAAAAACAGGGCTCGCTGAACTATTCAAGATGAGCTACGAGTCTGGTCTTGAATGACTCGTAGTCCTCGATGTCCAGAATGTTTGGTGGCAAGTCATTCCAGTCTTTGATGATTCTGACAAAAAACTGTTCTTGTATTGTTCTCCAGTTGAGCCAAGTCTTATAAATCTTCTATGGTGTGTTTGCCTTGTCTGTCTCGATGATGTCTTAATATAGTCTGGAATTGGTATTGCTATTTTTTGATGTAGGATTTTGTGGATCATAAGTAGACGTGATGTTTTTCGTCGCAGTTGAAGTGATGGTAGCTTCAGGTTTTCCAGTAGTGACGTGACAGTTCCAGGGTCTTTCGAATATTCTCTGGCTATGAAACGGGCAGATCTTCGTTGCACCATTTCTAATTGATGGGTGTGTTTTTGGAGATGGGGATCCCAAACACTACTGGCATATTCCAGATGGGGTCTCACTAAAGCAAGATAGGCTTGTCGTTTTACCTCCTGAGGGAATTTTCCTAGGTTCCTCCTCAGAAATCCTAGTGACCTAGTAGCCTTCGATGTAATATTGCTTAAATGGTGGTCCCATGAAAGAGTAGAGGAAAGCTCAACTCCAAGGTAAGGGTTATATTCTACAGCATCCAATACATGTCCGTTCATTTGATATGGAAAGTCTATGATGTTCTTCTTCCTACTTATCCGTAGCACATAGCATTTGGTGGCATTAAAGATCATTTGCCATTTTTCTGTCCATTGTATAAGTGATGTTAGATCCTTCTGTAGTTTTTCACAATCATCTTTGGAGGCTACTGCTAAGTATAGCAGACTATCATCGGCAAACAGACGAATAGATGAGCTGATGTTGTTATCAATGTCATTGATATACAACAGAACCATAAGAGGTCCTAGAACGGTGCCCTGTGGTACTCCAGATTTGACATGGATTGATGAAGATTCCTCACCGTCTACTAAAACCTTCTGTTGCCTTGTTGTTAACCATGACTCTATCCAGCTGTTGATGTTTCCACCGATTCCGTAATGGGTTAATTTTTGCAGTAGTCTTCTATGTGGGACTGTATCAAATGCCTTGCTAAAGTCTAAAATTAAGAGGTCTACCTGTTGCTTTTTATCTAAATTACGGGAAATTTCTTCAACTGTTATAATGAGTTGTGACTCGCAGGATCTTTTCTGTCTGAAGCCATGTTGAAATTCTTCTAAAATGTGATGCTGCTCTAGGTGTTCCATTATATGTTTAAAGATGATGTGTTCCATTATTTTGCAAGGGACTGATGTCAGAGAAACTGGACGGTAGTTAACTGGTCTCCTTTTTTAAATAAAGCGATGATGTTTGCAGTCTGCCAATCTTCAGGTACATTCTTTTCCTCTATTGTCTTCAAAAAGATGTAAGTTAAATATGGTGAAATTTCACCTGAGTTCACTCTTGTTTCGACTGGAGTTCGCGTTGTTGATTGATTTTCAGTTGTTTTGTGTTTCCATGTTTTACATGTTGTCTGTTTTTGTCCTGTTCTTGTTGGTGTTTACTGGTTTTGTCTCTGCCCTTTCGGACTTATGACATTCGGATACCCCATTGGTACCTCTGCTTCTTTCATCAGCCGTTTCTTTCAATATCCGACATGATATTTGGTCTGGACCACTTGCCTTAGCCGTGTTGATGCCTCTTAACAATTTTGCTACACCTTCTTCGCTGATGTTGGGGTGACTTATTACCGGTGTTACCGGTTCTCCAAGGTTTGGTATTGTTGTCACTAACACTTGGATCACTTATACCTTACAACAACGCTCATCCCATTTTCCACAGTTAGATTCTTTATCAAGTTGGTGTTTGTAGTGAGAACAAGGTCTAAAATGTTGTTTTCTCTTGTTGGTTCGTTGACGCATTGTTCCAAGTTGTGGTCTTCTATCAACTGTAGAAATGTGTTATTTGTCTCAATGTTATATTGTGATTTTGGTTTGGTTGTAGCTTTGTCTTCATCCCATTTAATATCTGGTAGATTGAAATCTCCTGTAAGTACTATGTTTGGTAAGGTTTGACCATGGTTGATTCTATTTAATGAGTGATTTAGTTGTTCTATTGTCTCTGTATTGTTGTCTGGTGGTCTGTAAAAACAACAGTTTACTGCCTTGAACCTGTATTTTAGTTTATGCTGATTCGCAATCTGTTTCTAATGTTGTTTCTCCGGATGCAATAATATCTTTACGTACTGCGTTTAGTACCCCGCCTCCTGCGTTTCCTTCAGCAAGGATTCTATCCTTTCTCTGCACTTCGTAGAAATCTGGATCTAAGACTTCCGATGTTTTGATTGATTTATCTAGGTGTGTTTCGGTTGCGTGTATGATGTGTGGTTGATAGTGGTCAACAAGTGCTGAAAATTGTAACCTTTTAGATTCACTCCTTAAGCTCCTGCAATTCATACTCAGTACTCTTATAGTTTTTCTTTCTTTTTTCCTTTGTCTCGCAGACATCAGATCATCTGATGTATTTGATGAATCAAACATCAGCCGAGCTGACGTTGTCGATGAATCTAACATCAGCAAAGCTGACGTTGAAGAGGTTTCTGAGGTGTCTGACAGGGAATCATAATGATTGTTTAATTCAATTGGATCAAGGAAAAATGATGATGTTACATTTGGTAAGATACAGTGGGCATTCCCATGATAAAAATTTGTTTGATTGGAAGTTGGTATACTCTTTTGTTCCTGCACATTTGATGTGCACCCAGTACTGAAAACTTTCGCATTCCAGAGCACGGTGGTTTTTTGCAACAGATTTACTGCAAATTCCGCATGGGTATTGAATTGGTCCTGGGTTGCTTAGGACATCACCTGACAACATCAGAGTTAATAAAATAAATATTTTCTTAGACCTTTCTGTTCTTACTATTTGTCTATTTCTCTCACATTTGGCATGGAAGCTGTTCCAAGTGATGGCTGATGTAAGGGTGTTCTCGTTTTCGTTTACCTCTTTTGTAATTCTTGGGTAACACATGTAAAGCAATACACAGAAAGCTCGCCATACAAAGTTTAAGGTCATCAATGTTGGAACATTTTAATTTTAGATGATAAATCACCCACAACTGAAATAATGAGACATTCTAAGAATGACGAATAGGTCCCTTCGGACCAAATTTATGACTCTCTTAACAAAATTTGAGAGAATGATCTCAAGGAACAACAATGGAACCGAGTTGTCATGTAAATGAGTACAGCAATATTTCATGTTTTAAAAAGAGATCAGTAATTAAGTATATGCTCAATACGGCTGCTACAAAGGCGACACTCACAGCCTGCGAACTGGACAGGGATTCGCGAGAGCTAGCTTCCCTATCCAGTGAAACCAAATATTAAAGTTTATGATGGCAAAACGATTGATTCGGGCTCTTTGCAATTCTGATACTGTAAACCAACTTATTTTCGCGAGCGATTTATATTCGCGCATTTCGCGAGGAACAGAAATTCGCTAAAATATATCGTCGTGAACAAACTCCTTTTCATAGTAATAGTGATGTTGTTTTCCAAAAATCGCGAAATTGTCCTCTGACAATGAAACGCGAAATATTGTATACAGTCGCAAAAATAAATTGGTTTACCAGTATTCTGGTTTTCTGTTGAATTTCATAACATCATATATCACGTATTGTTTTCTTTTTCTCTGTACAATATGTTTATGAGAAATAAAGTATTCAGATATTCAGATGGTTTTCTGGTGAATTTCCCTTGTGTTCTACATTGTTATTGGGTAAAATTCAGTGCAAATTCTGCTTTTTGTATAAAAAAATCAAGGAAATAATGTTGTTTGCCGTGGGGTATTTTTAATACAAATCCTATATGATTAAGCAAATTAAATATTATTGTTATTTTATTGGAAATATTTCTCAATTTGAGTACATTTTATTTTGAATGATAAAGCTTAATCATAATGTTTTATCATTAATTCAGATAAAAATCTATTGAACGAGATTCAATAAAAGATTTTTGGCATTTGAAATTTAGATTTGATTGAACCTATTTAAATACAGCTTGAATTCTTTGGTACTATTTATCTTATCACTGTTTTATATTAGTTTATTTGTTCAAATCAAACCCAATAAGTTGCCAGGTTTTAGTTGAATTAATTCGATCATCTCTCGAGATGTTTTCCGTGGAAAACAAACACGGGTTTCGTTAATTATAATAGGACATCTTCTAAAAATATGCACTAGTGCGAACGTTTTATGTACATTCTGACAATTTCAAGAATAGAAGAAAAAGATAAATGACAATTGATAATGGAATAAAGGAACACTTAATTTGATTACAAATGATAAAGTGATGAAAATAACGATTGGATATTGATTTCTGCGGAAGTATATCCCAAAGGATATTAGTTATCGAACCTTATTATCCCTTTTCAAATCAACAGATCGAACAAAACGTTCAACTTCTATATATTGTTCTGAGCATGAAAATCTTATATAATGACGCTTCTGTATAAACATGACAGTGCCAGTGGATAAATTATTTATATATGTTTTATAACTGATGAGAGTAACTATTTTCCTACATTTTCTTTGAATGTGTCAGTAAAAAACCATGGATTTTCTACGCGTCGAAGGGGAAGTAAAGCGATACAGAGTTCCTCTTGTGACTCTTAGAACAAAGGTACCATATGTTTTTAATCTTTAGTTAAAATGTTGCGAGTAACTAATACCGTTTCCTTCTTTTCTGAAAATTCCCATCTGAGTTTTCACTTTTTGACCATACTTTCTAAAAGGATAGGAGTGAATGTTAAAATAAATAGCTTAAATTCTTTTTTTTTCTACTACACTGTCTGTTTTATTTTACTATTTTACTTTTTTTTTATTTTATTTATTTTCTTATTCTCTTGTTCGTTGTATCTTTTTTAGTTTGACTCACCGATAGTTTGCTGTTACATATACTACAATCATGGTATTCTACCCCCCTCTCCATTTGTTATATATCTTGTATATAACCTTCATTAAAAAAACCCATAAAATATCCATACATGTACATGCATGAGTCCGGGAGGTTCCAAACTCCGTCGGAAGTCTTGTCGTGACGATAGGCTAGTGAATTAAAAAAAAAAACAATTGTTATGTATTTTATCGAGTCATTGACTATGTCGGAAGAATCTTTACAAATCTATAAACAACTTTCTTAATTATGAAAAAAGCAAAAAAGCACTGAACTTCTACGAAATACTAGTAACGCACGAGTGCTTTTTTTTCTCTTAATGACTGCGACAACTGAGATGAAAGAGTATTTAAAAAGTAAAACATGTACTTTAAAAGCATACAGAGCATTTTTATTTTGATATGTATTTTTCTGAATCTTAACCAGTGTGCGGAGTTAAAGGACGAATCTAACCTTCTTGATATAATCTCCATTCATTTAATGAGAGAACGAGCGAAGGTATTAGATGTATTGTGTCAAAATGAAGAAATGATTTCAATTATTTTCTCTTTTCCTCCGTACTTTAGATTAAAGTACCATTTCGTTTTGTACTTCATTAAATCCTTTAGAATTGATGAAAACATGGAAAAGTATAAATATATATTGAGTTATGACACGAACTCGTGTGCAATAGATTTTTTAATGCGATGTTTTTTTTCCGAAGAAAAAGGACCAATTTTTACTAAATGTATGTAAGCCAAGAACTTTCTGTGTAATGTGGTGAATGGATGCTATTGACGATGTAAATAGCTTTTAAATACATGAAATATAATAAATATAATAACTTCAAGATGTTTAAAGAAGACGTTGAACGGATAAGTATAGTCCATATGATATGAACCGTGATCTCGTCAAAACTCTTATTTCAAAACTAAGGAAGGGATTGCCCACGATATTTAATTATTATTCTTCCAATGCTAGGGTTTTTTGTTCACTTCATTTGTCATATTTTTATGATATGTTAAGTTTTGACTATACATAGTGGTCATAACCATCTTAAACGCCAATGTAGCCAAAGACCAGTGTTTGTCGCATGATGTTAAATTATGTTGCTCATTCTCTGTGTTATTTATCCTATAACTAAGTTGATGTATGAATCCTAGATCTAAATTTCTACTTATTCTAAAGAGCACACAAGAACTGAACTTAAACATTTTTTTATGTTGACGAGAAGAAAATGCGTTGTTTTATAATTAGAGGGTTACGAAATTGCTTGGTCCTGAACATTGCTTCTGTGTTTTATAAATATGGAACGCCCTAATAAAGATCTTTCTCCATGAAAGGAGCACTTGTAAACACCAACTTGTGCGATTATCCTTATTATTAGAAATAAAGTGTTCCTTTGTTTTTCACAATCTGTTGACAGCCATAAACTTCGTTAAACTTCATATTAAACAATTGACATCGTTGTTGTAATGTGCATTTTATAATGCACACATATTTTGTTCAACTTTAATTTAATATCCAAAGGCTATGCATGTTATATAAACATGTAAACTTTTAATTTTTAAAGCATATTTATGGGTCTAAGGCAAATGACTCTTCGTATAACATGAGGAAATTTTCTACATGGTCCGTTTTCACCTCAAATATATCAATGCAACACCAATGTTACAACGACATAGAAATTGAAATGAACTTCGGAAAATACCGGTAGTGTACATTAATTATATATGTATTGAATGTATTGGTTCTTCTTTTACCCCTGATTTAATTCTAATTTCTTGAGAAGTGATTCAAATTTATATATTTTTTTTTTCATATTAAAGCCAATATCTTTAACATTTAGTGCACTTGTACTAGAAGTTCATGCAAGGACGTTGACGTTGACAAATTTTCTAAATGTAGAATAAATAAGCGTTTTCTCTCTGATGGGGTTTTAAGGTTAATGTGGACACCTATACTGAAAAAAATTATGTCATTAAACATTTGATTTTATGGTCTAAAATGAAACATGTTATTAATATCCTTTATTTAAAATTAAAATAAGGATAGGTCACCATGCTCGTTTTTGCAATATAAGTGGTTAAAGTATGCCTGAATTACAATAGATTATATAGGAAAGGCCAAATTTTAGGCATAAAATCATGTCTCAGAAAAAATCCTTACAATAGGATCTTGTTTTTATTTTGTCAAAAGTTATATTTTTACCTATATGTTAAAATAAAACATAGAAAACAGGGGGTCATCAGCTTAGATTTTTGTCTACTATTCAATTCCATTGTAAATTTAGGGTAATTTTGTAGTGAGTTATCTCCCTTGTTTTTGTCAAAAATTGCGTTATTCAAGAAACGATTGATGCAATTGTTAAACAATTGAATATTTATTACTCATTTCAATAAATTCAAATATTCTATTTTTTATTATAGACTTTATAGACACTGGTCTTAAGTTATGCATTTTTAAAGGTACAAAAGTCATGTGACACCTGTCTGCATTAACCTTAATTTGTTGTTTTTCTAGCTATTGAAACATGCAAAGCTTCTTTTTACATGTAAAAAATATTAAAGTCAAAAGAGTTCAGTAAATTTCAATAGTTAATATAAGAAAATTAAATGTTGATTTGACCCTTACGGGTGTAATTTCATTAATAAAGGTAATTAAAGGTTGCTGGAATAATTGTCTCTCTAGGCTAGATCCCGATATAGTCATGGAAGTAATATTGTTTTGGTTTCTAGATTTAGAAACAATAAGTTTAAAGCCTAAAGAGTCATGCATGCGAATTCTTCCTCAGTCAGCAATTTTTGTAAATATCGTCAATATAGTGAATATAGCGGGTAGGTTGTCGTTATAGGTTACAAGTGCGCAAATGCAAATCTCGGGCACCGGTACATTTTTTACCCAAGATAAAGCGTGGAATATAATACAGAAAGCAATGTGGTTGGTTGATATAAAATAGTATCTGAATAGATGAGTGAATATATTTATATACAGTATTGACAAAGAAATTCTTGCGCCAATCGTGTGTCTCCAGGGCGCGCACATCTTTGAAAATTTAGGTATTGAAAATAAAATTGAAAAAGCACACCCCCCTTTTTTCAACCTAACATTACGCTCATTAACGCCGCATAGACATAGCTTTTTCATTGGCTAAAAATAAACGATTGGATGTAATCTGAAAGATTTTGACCCATAGACAGTGAAAATCGGCCAAAAACTATTTTTTAAAATTGAATACAAGGGTACCTCGTATGGAAAAATGCGCATCTGTAACCTTAAAATGTTTGAAAGTATTGTCAATGTCTTAGGCCAAGAGTTATCGGTCTTAGAATTAAGAAAAATCTTCGGGATTTGTTAATAATAAAAAGAGGAAACTGAATAATATCGCTTTAGAGAATCTGCCTTTGGAACTTCAAAAATACTTTAAGGTCAATATAAATGTATATAAAGGACGATTAAGCTACAAGTTCGTCAGTGTTATAACTATTTGTGGTGAAATTAATCAAACTTAATTGCTGTTTGATTGAAATAAAAATCATGAAAAATATCAAAACACGTCGATCGTTCTATTGTGATTTGTATCATTTACAACAAATACATTTGATGTCAATGGCATTTCTTTAAAAATTAGCAAACTTTTTACACAAAGAACATGTCATTTAGTTCAATATTATTTGAAAAGTAAAGATTTTATCAGCAAATATTTTCGATGACTTCCGTTAAGTCGCATTGAATAATGAATACGAGTCACTGCCAAATTACATACAGGCAAAAAGTAATATTTATATATCTATTTTTACGTAAAAAAGAATGTATTCAAATTTTGATGTTCGTAGATAATATATTCAACTCTTTGACAACAATAGATTTGACAGGTCTACACCTGAGAGATTCAAAAAGCTTATGGGAAGATTAAAGTCGTTTAAAACCTATTCTTTTATCCCCAAAACCACCATTATTCAACGAGACCTTATAAGAATAATATGTATATATGTCGTTCTATAGAATCTTTACGGTTGAAGTCATTTTAAAGAGACACAAAAGAGATTCAAAAGAGGCTTTGGCAACGGAGGTTTTTTATGTTCCATATTAAACAGAACTATTTCATGTTACAGTTCGGAACAATGCTACGGGATGACAAAGTAAAAAACAGTGATGCTTTTTCGACGTTTATTGATATTAGCAATATAAAAATTGGTGCATTTATCAATTTCAAAGTTATGAATTTTTAATATTCGATAAATAAACTGTTGACAAGCGGAGATATTTAATGGTCAAAATATTTTGACATAATGATATGGAAATGTGATTTTTAATAACAGACACCATCAAGGTTTAAATAAGGAGATGTAAAGAGTTCATTAATCTTCAAAACTGGACGAAACTAAACAAATGAAATAGATGAGTTATTTACGGACAAAGAAAGGGGAAGTGAAGCTCCTTTGTATAACGCGAAAATAAGGAAATATCGCCAAGTAATCTCAAATATTGATAAAGGATTACAAGTACCAGAGAAATATTTACAATTTTACAAGATGTAAACAATAGATATCTTATAAGTAATATCTTATTGAAATTTTGTGATTTGTTCGAAATATTCTCCAGGTGTAGGGGTTATGAATTAAACAAGTACACGCGAATAAACACGTTTTTGATGGAAAACATAGATATTTAAGATTCTTCCTGGACAATTTCAGAAGATACTTATTGCATCACTATTAAGTTACCGTACGAAGTCATGGGGAATATTCGTTTAGACTTTCGAGGTTCTTCCTAGACAATATAAAAAGTTACCGTTCGAAGCTAACAGGAAACACATATAAAACACCATGTCGATGTACCAACCGATGTTTCCGAGCCTTACGGGAAATACGGGACAAAGAGGGGCTCTTACTCTGGGAGCTTCTCGGCGCCCGAATGGAAGGAAACCAAATAGTATTATTAGGAAAAAATATAGGGATGTAACAAAAGAAAATGAAGAAATTGACGTAAGTTGAATTTGATGATGTCTTTTGAAAAGTATGTAGATCATCTACTTGAAGTAGATTATTTTGTCTGCTTTATTTCTTCTTGTTCTGTTTGGGAGGCGACTTACTTATTTTGCCTATAATGCGCATTTCCTTAATATTGCTAAAACTTATTTAAAACTTGAACATTTACTTATTTTGACTTTGTGAAAAAAATTGTTTTTATAACTTATGATTTATCTTAAAAACGAAAGAATATGGAATATGTGCCAAAAAGACACGATCCACATATTGAAATGATTTTAATAAATGTTTGAAACGCATGTGCAGCACTTTGCTAAAAAGGTTTCTTTGCTTTACGGAAAAATAAATTGATTCCATCTTTTCCCTATTCCCCCGTGTCAAATATATAGATAGGATCTGTCTGTTATATGTGATAAGCTTTCTGTTGCTAATGTGCCTTCCATTTCCTCAGTTATATAACTAAGGCGGAAGATTGCCATTCTGAAGATCAAAGGTCCTTATACTTAGCGACCGTAAATATTCTATTTATCTTATTGACATGTAGATATGATCCATATTGACATTTTCTAGCTTGTTCAGGCGTCCTTTGTGGCCTGAATACCTTACTACATGAGATTAAAACACGCAAACTATGCAGGAAAACGTCATAACACGGAAGTTATACATTGAATTTTCGTCTTTAATTCCTTCGGTAATATAAATGGAGGTCGTTACGATCACGAAAACGTTCATTATCTATGTCATATTCTTATTTAAATTAACAAATATACTTCAATTAATCGCCCAACGTCAGCTTATTACCGGTTCCACGATTGCAAAACATTTTAAAGCATTATGATACATATAAAAAGAGAGAAAGTCGGGCTACTGTCACCATGGTCTGTGGTTCGTTCCTCATCAAGCACGAATTTAACGCATCGGGTTCGTTCCTTATCTGATGTGAAATCTCGTGCACGAATTTTCCGACTATCTCATTTAACAAAGATGATAGGGATGAAAAAAGACTGTCATGTGTATGAGGATAAACACTTCCTAAGACCCCTTTAGAGATCGAAAAGAGTAGGCTCAATGTGGACCATTACAAAGGCCACACTTGCAAACTGTATAATTTCAAAAGGACTCACATGATCTTATATTAGTATCTTGTTTCCAAATCCAGTGTGAACAAATATGTATAAAACTGTAAATGATGCTGTAGAATCCAATATAACGTACGACTTCATGCCTTGTTTAGGGAACGACCGCGACAATTTGTCAAATTTGTCAAATTTATATAGTCTTTGAGATACAAGAGATAACCTAAGAAGCACAAAATTCAGTGACATCGTAATAAAAAGTCATTTTCTGCATGCGATGCGACGCAGGTCCAGATATTCATGGGTCTTGTTATCTTTGTCAACAGGAAAAACAAAAAGATTAGTCTAGAGAATAGGAAGGAATAAAGTTCAATGCCATTTCTTTAATCTAAGTTCTTTAAATCATTATATCATATTTAAGGGTGAAACAAGTGTATAAGGCTTAATTATGTCTTCATTTAATATGGGAATACATTAAATAATTCTACACCTTTTCACTTTTTACGCAATCTTGGTCATCCGATTAAAACTTATTAAGAAAAAAGGGTTTTATTTTCAAAACATTAATATAACTTGTGCTTAGCCTTTGAAACATGTTACACGAGAGAAAAAGATACTTTAGGTATAGACTCATGTAATACCAACTTATCAAATGAGCTATCCATTTGTGAGTTATATAGTAACCCTTTGCTAGCTATATAGTTAACCCGTTCTGTTAAATTTTAATTATTAAATATCGTTCGTTAATTTAATTATATATCTTCATGTAGATATTTCTGAAACCCAAAGATTGCTGTTCCTAGTTATTCGCATTTTTGTTCTGTGCATTGTAACATGCCCTTTGTGGGTCCATTCTTTGGACAATAAATATTCACCTCCTTCTTTTTTTCCAAAATTCCAACATGTATATAGACTTTTAATAGAAATACTATATCTTTGGACACCTTTGCCTTTCGTGCTTGTTGATCATATACCAAAAAAATCTGTTTTGTTTTGATTTTTATCAAAGGGTCACTTCTCTTTACAGTTTCGGCCTTTTCATTATATATTTGTTTGGGCCTTTCATCACTTTATTATGTGGTCTCTTTAAAACAATTTACACGCGAGCACCTCTTATTCTAAACTGTTTATCACCTCTTTATACTCTTATTATGGCAAATAAACACCGAAGAAAAGTGCTAAAACATCAATAAATCGATTTAAAGAGCAGGTGGAAATTGCAATTTCGATTGAATGACAAAAATAAGTTGTAAATTGTTGCGCTCCATTTATTACGTTTCAAAATATGAAGTAACCTAAGAAGTTTATTGGATTTATGTACCTCCAAGAGAAAAGACTTAGTGACCTTCGGGATTTATCGACCCTTTTCATTGTTACTGTTTCGTTTTTTAAACTTTAGTTGTATTGTTAAGTACTGATAAGGAATTAAAAAATCGAATATTAAAATATTTTTCAATATGGCGTCTTATTGATCTCAAATTGAAGCCTTTTTTGTCACATTTTGTGATTGTTTTGGATAAATGTGTGATCTTGATCAACTTAGATGAACAAAATTGGAAGGAAATTCTATGTTTTTAAGTAAACTGTGTTTTGTTTCCTAAGAAGAGACATTTTTAAAAGGATTACTATAGTAGTCGAGCAACATGTGTGTAAAAATGTTGGGAAGGTGAAAGTGGGCAATTATTTCTGCTGTTGACCAAAAATACCGAAAGAACTAAAAAATGACTAAAAAATTTTAATTGGACAGAAAACGATCCATAAAATTATGACACATGGAAATTAAAGATTTTAAAGTAATCTCGAAGTTAAGAACTGTACATTGAAAATGTTGGCACACAACACGGATAGTGATGGTATATATTTCAATGAGGAGGATGGGGCCGAAGATGAGGTCATGGGGGAAACTGATGAGGTAAATAAATTCAGACATATAAAAAGAATAAATTTGGTATCAATTCAAAAGAACATTCGAGAGGAAGGGGTCTATAAGTAATTATAGTTTAATGCGTGTTTTGCATATTATATGTAATAAAAACTCAAGGATCATGGATACTTTTAAGTAAAAGAATGCAGTGACCTTTGACCTGATTTGGGAGGTTTTCTTTGTCGTTATCCTGTTACAGAAAAAACATTTTCTGTCTATTTATTTTTGTTTGAGCCGATTTCTGAAATAAGTTGCCTCATTCTTCTTAATGAACGAAACATTAAAGACCATTATCTATGCCTGTGATATTTGGAATATTTTGTAAAAGTAACTAAAAAGATGGGGTAAAGTAAGTATGACCAAATTCGTAGTGGCGGGGTTAACCTCAACCCCTTAACTTTTCTATAAAAGCAAGAGACTTAAATGAGATTAGGAGTAGAATGAAAATATGTGCAGATGGTGTACTGATTCGTTTGTAGTGTTTTATGTACTAGTGTTTAATGTTATTAAGTAGTCAAGTGCTAAAAACCTTTATACAAACTAATAAATAACCCCAATAACACTACTACCGACTGAATGTTAAACAAATAAGTGCAAATATATTTATGGCATTCGTTCTTTTGCACGTTTTCGTGCTCAAGATGATTATCTACTCATTCAATGGATTGTTAGAAAAGTTATAAAATATCTCTTGAATATAATTTACTTAGTTTCGAAGCGGTTATAGGGCATAAATGCTACTTGTACGTGAATGTATATAGTAGGAAACGAACTCGTTAGATATTGCTAAGAGAATAAAGAGGTCCATAGAACTAACGCATGTTCATGATATCGATAGATAAATCTTTAAAGGGCTCTTAGTAGAAATGTATGGTATCAACTTGATGAGTATTGATGTTGTTCTAAAATCACACTTGCAAGCCAAGGTTTTTATTCCGGACTAGATATTGTTGTTTTCTACTATATATCCAAAAGTTTTTGACTGACTCTAGAGTGGGTATTCAAATGGATTTGGACCTATAGAGTGACCCCTTTTAATAATAATAAAGCAGCACGTTCAAAGGTTATTATTAAAATATATACATAGACTGATAACAAAGTTCTAATGCATTACAAAAGTACACACTAACTAATTTCAAAGATTTAAAGTGTACATTGTACCAAAAATTGAACTTAAAAGTTCCTCTTTGCAATAATATATTCGAAAAAGGGTTAACCATTTTAAAATCATGATGTCGTGACCAAGCTTTGTTTCTTTTTGTCTTATATGATTTGCCAATTTACTGGCACCTACCTACCTAATACTTGTTATGCCCGGAGGCACATAGCGCAAGGACTAGGGATTTCCATTAGTCTATGTTCTGTTCCTTCTTTTCCAGTTATTTCCAGGTAATAACAATCTGTTTGATTTTGGCTTCCATGGTACGACATCAAGTTTTTTTGGAGGGTTCTACCCTGCTATCTCTTTCCTTCCGGGGTTCATCGTAAAGCAGTCTACTTGGTTGTCAGGTTGTACCTTTTTTTCCAGGTGGTACCAATCTGTTTGATTTTGGCTTCCATGGTACGCCTCTGAGTTTTCTTTGGTCTTCCATGCCTTTTCTTTCCTTCTGGGGTCCATCATAAAGCAGTCTTTGCTTAGTTGTCAGATGGTCGTCCCATTATGTGCCCAATCCATTTTCATCATTTCTTATGTTCAAGAAGAAAAGATTACTGACACCAAGCAAGGAGCCCTGTCAAGGGATGGTTGCATTACTCAAATGTAACTGCTCATGGACCAATTGTTATTTTTGTATATCAAATATATGTGTATCTTTTACACGAATAAACCAATAAATTTCTAATAGTTTTTGTCTTTGAAATTTCCGATTGTTAAATTCTAAATTGTTTAAAACACCAGGTTTCTTTAAATTCCTTGTACTGCACGTGGTCGATATCCTCGGTACTGGTTCGAACTTTTTTGATTTTTAGTACTTTAAACTTTAATAACCCATTTGTTACTTTTTGTTTTACAACACACCATATTTCATTGTCTTTCAACCAGATGAAAGTTTTGTCTCACGAACTAAGAATCTTAAAGCCAAGTTCATGATCGATCCTATCTTCAGAGTGAAGAGAAAATCGAAGATAATTAATCAGATAAGACTGTATTTTGAGTCAATTCTTCTGTCTTTTCTTAATGAGATTTTGTTTTTTTCAATATACAATAATGAATCTGTTATCCTGAAAGTTCCAAACGAATATAAGACTTCATCCAATTTATTTAAAATCAGGATTCTCCTACATACTTGTTAGGGATTCTATTCGTTTAAACGTTAATAAAACGTATAAGTGTAAAAAGATGAATAAGGGACCAAGAGTTATAAATTAATAGCAGAGTTTGATAACGAAAGCATAATTGAGCTATATATAGGAAGGTTCGGTCTATGTTTTGTCAGAATAAATTAGACTGCATCCGATCAATTAAAATCTCGTGCATACTTGCTAAGGAAGTAATATACGATTTTGTTTGTTTTAAACACTAATAATAGCACAATATAACACATTAAACACCAAAATTTTAAATGGTTTAAGTGGCAGTTGACTCTACCATTAAACATGGTTTTACCCACCATTTCTTTTGAAATGCATGTACCACTGAAGTCAGGACCATCGTAATCTCCAATTTCTCCGGTGTGTCCTTGCTTTGTATTTTTTTCTCAACTTTTGAGATTGATCCCCAATGTTCGGTAGTTTTGTTATTATCTAGTGAAATCGTGTACGTTGGTTGTGCCTATGTTTTGTCAGACCAAAGGTGAGCACTATGGGCATCCCAGTACACACATCATTGTTATATCTTTCATCATACAAGCATTACACTGAGTGCTACATGTACATGTAAGAATCTCCCCCGCCAGCCCGCTTTTATTCTGAACCTATGAGAAAATGTATTTACTAATGTATGTCCTAACAAAAAATACAATGGATACAATTTAAGAATTTACTGTATTAAATGAAATTGTTAAAATACGACTGTTTTATTTTTCAGAATGACAGTGGAAAACAACAACAACTGCAAATGCCGTCCGTTCGAGCAGGCCTCCAGAGGGCGTACCTTGATGGCCTTGACTTTTTAAGAAACAAAATTCAGGACTCAGAACAGGAAGTCCAATCTCTACAAAAATCATTCTATAGTTCGGAGGAAGCACAAGGGAAAGACCTGACTCAAAAACAATTGGATTATCTCAAAAAGGTAAACGACAAATTGCTAGGGGCAAATAATGAACTCAAAAGGAAAAATATAAAATTACAGATTATAGATAGCGAAACGTGTTTAGTGGGGCTCATTAACAAACTCAGGGAAGCTATGGACTACGATAAAGGGGAGATAACTTTGATAACAGAGTTTTATGACAACCTTAAAAATACGGTGGATGGCTTCCGTGCCTTGGTCGAAAAATTCCAAAATAATGTGATAAATCGGTTAAATAAAAGTTGCATTAGTTACGGAAGTGACGATATCAATCTTGAAGTGTCCAATCGGTATACTCTTGACATTTCGGAATACATCACGGAACTGGAAAGGGAGTTAACCAACACTAGACTTTTATTAAAAAGTTTAGATAGTGGTCTTCACCAAGACTTATTTACGGACAGCGAATTTTCGGAAAAATTGCTAGTTTCGTGTGATTTAAAAGCTTTTCCTGTTCTCAGACTTATTCCAGACTTGGGAATGAAAATAAGCAGTTTATGTGATATTTCTAGAAAATGGCTGAATCGAGATGAGGAATATATGTACGAGGTGAACGATTATATTCGAAAAACTCGAACAATGGCGAAAAAGCGTGTTGAGGACTTGAAAAATCAGAAGGAAAAACAAAAGAAAATAGAAAAGGCAGTGAAGTCTACGCAAATTTTATTGCACAACAACAGAGAAAAGTTACACGCGATTCAAGCGGAATTAACTCAGTTGGAGGAGCAAATAGCTGGATTTGAGCACGTTAAAAAGAGTAAGTTCGACGAAAAAGAACAGAAAGCTAGCATGGCGGATTTTTTAAAGCTTACTCTAACACAAACGAAAAAGAACTACAGTCTTCAAATTAAACGACAAAAGCTATTGAAACAAGTACGGGAGCTTGAACAACTGTTGATTGCGATAGAGCGCGAGTTATCTGACGTTCAGGACAAAAAGGTTGAAAAAGATCAGGCAAAATCTTTGCTGACTGAAAAAGTCGAAAATAGTCAAAAGTCGTTTGGTGCTGCACAAAACGAGTTCAGTAAATATTCCGACGAACTCGAGACAATTGAACAGGAGGTGAACATTTTATCTGGACAACTATTACAACTTGAAATTATTCAGACTTACAAAACTTGTCCGGAAAATGTAGAACAGATTTTTGACCGACCTCAGACTGTTAAACTCGCACCTTCCTTGAAAGAGAAAATCAAGAACAGAAAGAGAAAGGTTGGGGCTCAGAAAGCAGACTAATTTATTACCTCCTCGGATAAAATTTCACCTGTTAACTTAGCACTCCTACGTAAGCCATGACGCATTTCACTGAAAAAATCGAAAGGTTGTGAAAGAAGTCAATCGTATGTGTCAAAAACTTGTACATTTTACGTGTACATGTATGTTATCATTAATGCTTTATAAATGTTTTTGACAACTGTGATATTTTTTTATGTTTTTAAAGATTTTGTACTTGTTAAAAGATTGTTATGAGGGAATATGATTATGAAAATAATTGTTAATGGTCATCAACAGCGTTCTCTTATCTTAAAAGATAAAACTTTGTCTCTTTTGCAAATTCGTGTTCTTTTTCTACTTGCTTGTGTCAAAATGAAAAGTGGCATTTTAACAGAGTATTTCAACGTTTTCAAAATTATCAAGTTTGTAATAATAACACACAAAAAAACAATAGATTGTAATAAAGATATTATCAAGTTCGTGCCAAAATACGCTCACATGAGACGACCCCATTAAATATGTAAAAGGGGTCTATTTATATGGCAAACATCTTATACCATCTCGTGAATGTGACTTTGTTTATTTAACCATGTTAACACGTAGAATTTTGGTTCAAACAGTAAAAGTCAATCAAATGTTTAAATAATTTTTAGATTTTAAACTCTTCACAGTCTCATAAGACTTAGTTAACATGCAGCACGACGATGCAGTTTTGTCATTAAAACTTATTGACACCCATGGCCAATTCAGCTTAAAGTTAATTTAATATTGAAATAATCTTGTGATTCATTAAATATTTGAAATGGAGCTTCTATCAAATTTCAAGCGGTATTCATACCAAGTTTACATTTGTTTGAATTTTATATTTATTCGTATATAAAAGATTTAAAACATGGGCCTGTATATTACCTGAATTTATTGCAACTTTAAAAATTTAATTGGCAATGCGCCACGTGTTGTGTAGCATAAACTATTCAATACTAAAAATATTTTTATTTCAAATTGAAATTTTATCTTTCAAAAATCTATTTAGGTAAACCTTTAAAGTTTTGGTCATGTTTTTATTTAGCCAAATGCCCTGGCGACCAAGATAATCTCTTATGGTGGAGGTATTAAAAAAGGGTTCAGCTTGTAAAATTCTAAAATTAAAATGATTAGATTATAATGTGTCCTTAGATCAAACCTTGTGAATTGAATATATGCCTGATATTGTCACAGCATGATAGAGAAGATTTGATTAATGAGAACTAAGGCTTAAAATTTGGCACCATAACACTTCTTAATATAGAAAATAAGAGTCAAAAGAATAAACATTTTATATCAATATTTCGATTTTTTTTAATCACTAGAAAGATTTATGTAAAAGATATTTTACAATTGACAAATCAAGAATATTTTCTCTTATTCTATAAACTACTGAACTGCGTGAAATTTGTTTGCCATTTTCTGTTTCAATATCTCCACGAACACGGTATTAAACCGTAAAATAACAAAACAAAACTTTCATGTATTCGTTTTGCTGTAAAACTTTGTCTCTATGGATGTATTATTGGTTGTATTTTTGTTATTATACATGTATGTTCATGTTGACTGTCATGACTGTTGTTGATACAATGTAACTTTCATTTTATCGTTCCCTGTATGCCAAAATACGCAAATAAAAACATGTTCAGGAAATCACTTTTTCTATTTATACATTTACTGGGAGTGGTATATTTACCGCGGCAACTCGGAGCAATGACATCAATTGCGTTCACCTTCTTAGCTCATCCGACCAAAGCAGATCGGAGTAAACAGATCAGGGGCATTAAATTTATGCTCCAGTCAAAATTATTTCATAAAGTATTGAAGAGATAGTAAGATATCGAAAAGAACTGTAGGAAAAAACAAAATAGCGAATGTTTTTGGCACATAACTGTACTTTCTATAACATTAAACGCTTTGTTGTGTCGAACTTGTAGGACGACACTTTTTGCGAATTATATCCTGTTAAATTACGACTATATGGCCAGGAATGGTCACTATGAACAGGTGGTCAAAAATGAAGAATGGAAAAATGTTATAAGAATTTGAAATAATGGTTAAAATGATAGAATAGAGAAAAAGGGTAAAACAGAATCGGGTGACCCACCCTTCGCATCCGTAGTCTCATAATACAATGAATATTCATCAACTAAAAGCTATCGCTTGCATTAATGACCTTTATGAGGTAAAAAAATCTTTTTAATTTGGCATTCACCTTGCCCTTATACTAGGAGATAATAACTTTTATGCTTAGCAGTTCAACTAATAGTTCTGAACATCACTGGAGTGAAGTTTTCATTTGTCATGATTGACTTCTTAAAACAGTTGTGGCCTCTTAAACTTCAAAGCAAAATCATAACAAATCAAGTTGACAAATTTCAAACCGTCTTTCTCAGTCATCCAGATGATTTTTGTCCTATAGAATGAAGCCACAACACACATAGTAAAGCTTTTGCCTGCCTATAAACTCGAAATTGGCAGATATATTATTA
This sequence comes from Arcuatula senhousia, assembly GCA_963971305.1. Taxonomy (NCBI): domain Eukaryota; kingdom Metazoa; phylum Mollusca; class Bivalvia; order Mytilida; family Mytilidae; genus Arcuatula; species Arcuatula senhousia. The sequence goes on from OZ020312.1 coordinate 26,580,273, forward strand.
ATAATTGGCCATACAGGAACTTAAGCCACGTTTAATTGAGCCTCTTTTTTACTCTTGATAATGAATGGTTTTACATATGTAAAAAGGGGTCTTAGTTGAGCATTTGTTGAATTCAAAATTTAAAAATCACAAATTCAAAATTCAGAATCACTTAACATTCTATATTGCATGAATTAAAAAAAAAACAATTATCGGTTTGTACCCCATATATGGTTATACATCTTTGAAAATAAATTGAAATGAAATGAATTTCAATAAAGTTGGCAAATTGATTTTAAATTGAACAATAAAATCAAAATGTAAAAGGCATGATAAAAAAACGAGATCAATCACAATCATAAAGCCAAAAAGAAAATTTGAAATATATATCTAGACCTTGAAACAAGAACTTGATTTAGAAGGAATAGGTTTCATTGATCAAAGAAAGCGAAAGGATGTGTTCGAAATACCCTTATTTCATAACCTGGAAACAACAAAACAGACAACAAATAGTAAAAAAAACTGGTAATATAGAAGCTAACGACAATGTAAATACTCAAACATTAACAAACATATGTTTAAACAGTACAACATATCACCAAGAGGAAGCAAAGCAAACAAACTCCAGTATAGGGATAGCCAATAGACAGCTGTACCAATAGGATATGGTTATGTATGA